>JAABOM020030517.1:0-17454 GCA_011800125.2 Solanum clarkiae
TTAAAACTCAATTTATTTAAGAGAAAACCAATTTTTGAAATTGTTTGAAAGAAAACAGAGTCGCCACCTAATTTTACGAATAATTAGAAAACCATTAAATATTTTAAAAGATCTAACAGAAAAATCTTTTAAAATCCAGAAAAACAGGTTCGGGTTCACATTTCCACTTCGAGAAGGTTTTACGCACTTGAAATGGCTGCTAACGTGCGGTTATCCGACGATTAGGAGATTTGACTAACTTTGAAAATATTTGCTTGACTCGGAAAAGGTTGATTGGTTTGAAATTGACTAATTTGAAATGATTTTGCTGGACTGGACTAAATTGAAGGTAATTGACTAAACTTGAAGGAAATTGACTAGGTTTGAAAATTGAACTAAAACATATTTCTATTTTTTCTAACTTTTTTTTAAAAATAACAAATAACATAAATGGCTTGACTCGTTGGGGAATCTAATTGGATTGAAACCAATAATATAATTTTAATATCCAAACAAACACAATAAAATAAAAGAAGAGAGTTGAAGTAATTCTGAGCCTTTATAATTAAATCTTTGTTGTAACTGTTGGGACTTTTCCTTGTGTCGCATTATATACACATGCATATCAGTGTGCATACTGCAATTCTTGCTCCCGGAATTTTGTATAATAGCTTCTTTCTTCGGGAACTGGGCTGACTCGAAGAAGAAGAAGTTTGGGCCTCTATGGCCCAAGGAATGTAGGATGGGGAGTCCAAAATGGGCTCGGAACATTGTTCATGCAAAGAAATAAAATTAAGGATTAGTGAAAGACTTAAAAATAATACTAGCAAACAACTATACCGACTCTCATGAAACAAGCAAGACATTTAACTCCAAAAGCAGTAGCAGGACCATATAAACCCATAACAGTCTTGAACTCAAAATGAATCACCAAACATCATATAGCAGTGGGATAGACTCACTTATTGAGACCCTTTCGAATATCAATAGAGACTAGATTTCGCACCAGAACAGAACGAAGGTACAATCTATCACTGTTTACAGCTATAACATATTGTTTTGGTCCCAATAATAAATAGAATCTGATATGAGAAAGCCCAAGCAGAGAAACATAATCGCGTGTACTTGAGTCAACAAATCAAGAAACAAGACACTGATGTTTAACACATACATATAGTAACATTACACTGAGAAGTTAAGAAACAATCACTAGCACACTGTTAACACCATAAACTACATCCTATGACTGGAATCAAAACAGTAACACTAAGGTTACACAGATTTTCAACATTTTCAGACATTCACGAGGATCTAGAACAATGAAAACAACCCAATACATATATAATTGCCTTATGATATTTGAAATAATGCTTATCTTATGGAAGCATTGAGTAGTACTGCAAAACATTTTGATGATGATGCAGAGCCAGAATTCAAATGGACAGAAGTATCCTCAATGTATTAAAACAAAATGGGAACTCAATTCGACATGGCTTAGAACTATATAATTATGTTACACCAACAATAATTAACACTCAACACAAGATACAAACAGAGGACAGAAACATGATTTCAACACTTTTCAACAATTTCTATGCAATAAAGACATGTGTGTTATTATCTATGATCAAAGAACTCAAATTCTAAGCATAACCAGTAGAAGCAAAGGTAGATGACCTCAATATCATACTAAGTAGGTCGTGTTTACGAACAAAAAATTGATGGCGTCATAGGGAAACAGAACCATTATCAAAACTGACTAAAATAAATTAAATCTTGCACATTAGAGCAAGTATCATAGAGGTAATATCATTTTCACATTGGTCTAATTCTTGGGCAATAAATAGCATGGATAATTACAGCACTCAAACACTGAACCTAGAGCAGAGCTACCACCAGCTTCATATTCAGACAACAAACAAAATCAAAAGCAGTAACTACTTCAATCAAGGAAGGCTAAAACAGAGATAAAATGGAGACGAAATAGTATAGCAGATGCTCATAGTTTGAAGTTGTTTTCAGCAAAAATCAGAACTTGTGTTGAAGAACTAGTTTTCGAATCATGAAGCGGTAGAGATGCACCATTTTGAGACCTTGAGACCAACTACAACATCATACGATCAATAACAACAATCCACAGTATATTCTTGTTTTATTAGAACATCTTCAGTTGAAATTAGCTGAGTGCAAACATAGCTTCAACATTCATATTCGGACATAAGACATGAACAAAATCGCGAAACCAACAATGAAATTCGGATAATATCTTTGTCGGAGCAGTGAACTGAGGATGATGACGAGCTTGATAAAGCTTCGATACCACCAAAAATTTTGTCTACCTGCTTCGAGCAAGAGTTTTGACGAGTTCCTGGGAATCAGTTTGAGGGTCTTGTGAACTGGAGCTTTGGGAATCAAGAACACTTATAAGAATTGAGTAAGCTTTTGCTAGGGGTTTTGGGATTATCGACCGCCTCCCTGATTTTCTCACTATCGACGGCTGCCCAGAACGAAGAAGGAGAAGGAATTATATAGCTCCCAAAATTAGGAAAAATTGAGGAAATTAGGGGTTGAATTTTGAATTCCAAATTCAAAATCCTCCCTTTAGGAAAGAAACCTTTGGGATTTTGCAAAATCCTCAACGGATTGAAAACCACTGTTGATTGAGGGGATAGTTGCTGGCATTTTGATTCTGGTTTTTTGGTTTTGGTTTCTCTGGTTTTCTTCTTAGAAATGAAGAAGAAAATGGCGAAGGAGAAAGAGAAAAGAGGAATTGGGGGCGCGTGCCCCCACGCGTGATATAATACCTCTGTTTTTTTTTTTTTTTGAAAATAGTGGCTTTCAAATTTTTAAAACAAAAATAAAATTTGTTGATGAATTTGACACCGTGGAGGGTAAAAATTTGGTGTCAACAATGGATAATTATTGTACCTTCATTTAATCAATCAAGATTTAATGTCTAATCTAGTGCATGAATTAACCAAACATTACGTAAATTTTATTTGGATGAAAAAAATAATCACAAATTTTCGCAGGTAATTAAGTTATATATTCTATTACATTGGTAGTAGAAGAGGCTAGGTTAATTAGCATAACAGTAACATAAATTATTGCCATAACTAAAGGATAATGTTTGCAACAATAATTAATAACAACAAAAAGGATTTAAAATATCAAATGGTATTATTGTAATAACTCAACATTGTAAGGGTATTTTTGTATTTCAACTTTCAACTTTTTTTTCCCCACTTTTAGTTATATATAATGTTTTTAGATTTGCACTCAAAACCTCTTTTTGTACCACCTCACAAATTTTGTACTAATGCTTCGAACCATTCATCATAAGCGTATTGGCTTGGACGAGATATTGTCCTACTTATACATATGTATTAAGGTCCATTTCAAAGTTGGAAGTATATCACATGTGATTTAGGGTGATAAGGAACCTCTAGCATTAAGTCGCATTCAAAGTCTTCCTTCTGACTAAGTTTATTGCATGAGTTCATGTAAGGATCCACTTTAAATGCCCACATTTTTCAGAATATGAATAGTTAGGTGGCCCATGACCCAACAACTAAAGGTCTGTGAGTCTTATTCCCAACTCTATCGACGATTTATTAATTCAATCTTGAGTAAAAATTTATGACCAATTTATAAAAAATGCACTCAGCAAAGATTTAAGAACACAATTTCCACGAACTTAAACTATGGGTCGTGGATCAAACTATGGATTGAAGATTGAGTTCATGGAATAAAACAATATAAACTAGTTTTTAGCCTGCTTTCCATTAATTCAATCTATTGGTCATGGATTAATATACAAATCGTAGATTAATCACGTGAAATGAAATTCCAAGGCTCAAATTTTGGCCTGAATTCCATGGATGGAATCAACTGGTATTTAATCAAACCATGGGCCATGGTTAGCCCTTATAGAAAGTTTCAACAGTTTTTTAGTCAGGGTTGTTTCAGTCTTTTTCCACTCTTTTAACTCATACTAGATTCAGGCACTATGTTAGTAACGAATTGATCATATTATAACCCTTTTGGCTATTAATTATGCGGTATCTTGAAATACATGTCCTCTTTAAAATGCAAGTGGAACTTACCTAAAATGTCTTCATTGAAGGATCTAACAGAATCAAGAACAGAAAACTGCAGAATTTGATTCTTGAATTTTAAGTTCTAAATATACAAAACCATGAAGTAAAACAAAAAACAAAACATATTTTCCAAGTTTGAGTACTACTCTCTAATTACACAATCGAGTTCTCGACTTGGTTCTATCCTATTCAGCAAAGGTATTTACTTTATCCTTTATTTTTCAGCTTGTGCATGCAAGAGTGGGCAGGGATCATCAGAATATATACATTCTCAAAATTTAAGCAGCTGGGAGCAAAGAAAATAAGAACATGTTGTTGCAGCTACGTGCTGTCATAAAGAGGCCGCATAGCTATGGGCCGGTTGATAAACTCATATCTATTTGGGCTATTAGAAGCGTTTTCTTGTCCTGAACCAAAAAACAATGAAAAAAAAGTGATTAGAAACAATGATAACCTAACATATCTCGAGAAAAATGTTGGGAGCTGTCAGAGTTTCAAACTTCCAATGAAATGCTCTACAGCAAACAATATCGGTACACCATCAAATGGATAATTGAATCAGGCTAATGGACATAAAACCCATTTGATTATCCTAATTATACACACATATTGTTTGAAGCATGAAATGTATGGTACTCAGTTAAGGTGAAGTCCAGCTGATAGCACTATAGGTTACTAATTACCTGCCCATTTGGAAATATCAAGTTCAGATACAATCCATGTGCAAATTATGTGACAATACAAGTGGTTTAAGATTGAATATATTCTTTTCACACTTCATTTATCAAATTCCACCCACTGGATTCCCTAATAACATGATATCCTTTCTAAATTTCAGGACAAAGTTGAATAGCACTAAAATAAACCGTAGACCAGTGAATCATACAGGAGTACTTTTTTTTTTTTTGGCCATTTGAACTATTTGTTCTTCCAATTGATATACCATCTTTTCCAAGAGGGCATGTCTCCTGAACATGAGAGGATGTCCCTTTCAAATGCACCTGGTTCTCAGGACCCAACACTATATTATTCAACTATATTTCCTTTCAAGTGAAAAGATGCAAAAGGTGTTGATACATCCTATCCACAGAGAAATCTTCCCCTCTTCCACACATTACCGGTGGATGCTACATCCGCTATCACTTTGGCTGGGATCATCGATCTCTTCCTTAAAGATTGGGATGAGTTAGATGTCAGTTGATGGTGTGAAAACACTTCCTGATGTCGTGAAAACACTTCCTGATGTCGGATTCCAAAAACCTGTGAGGGGTTCCCCACTCTTCGTTGATCCGGCTTAGGACGGAGCGGAAGCCTCGACCAGGAAAAAGTGCGATGTGTTTGGAAACTCGAGCTTATAAATGGATTCGATGTTGAGTTGTTTGACATGCTTCCTTTCTCAGCATACCAGAGCTCTGTTATCCTAAAACTGTCTAAGATTTCCTGTAAAGATCTGAATTTTAGCTTCACCCTGGTTAAAGCAGAATCTGCTAAAAATTTGGTTTTGGAGATAATATTTGTGATCTTACAAGGAGCATGTGGATATCTGACTGCGGCCTGCTCGTCAATGCCTGAAAGTATTGACATGTGTTAGCACTTGGATAAGCAAAATCTGAAAAGAGAGTAACTCTTACACTAAAGAAAAGTTTTCACCTCAATAATGGTTCCATCTTGTAGCATCTGTGATGTCCTAACAAATTCTACAATGTAATCACATACAGATAAGAGACAATCCATTTCTCTCTTCCACATTTTTTTCTTGTCAGGATGTAAAGGCTCCAATTTTTGGTGTTGACCAAACACACATGCTGAAGGAAAAAAAACACCAATCAGTATAACAAGACCAGAACAAAAATTCACTTGATGCATTTGAGAAACTTTGACCATAAATATTTTGTGATAGCATTTGAAGTTGTCACTGCTGTTGCAACCCCCTTGCCCCCTCCTGATATGTCTTCTCCCAATAACAGCTTCGAAAATCTCTCCTTCTTCAATTCAAACTCTACAACTTTTTCCACACAAAAAGTTAGCGAATTCATATGAAACTTGAAAAATTGTCATGTTAAATGTAAACTTACCTAAATCTACAGGTTCAGGTTCATCTGCAATTGTCTTGTGCTGCCTCTCATTCCTAATCTCGGAAGCACTGCACGAGTAGGAGACTTCAGACTCCGCGAGCTCATAGGAGAACCCATCTCAGACCAACTATTTTCATCTGTATACTCAGAAAAGGCTGAAGTCTTTGAGTTTGTTCTGCAATAGGCGAAAGAATTGCCACTCAACGTCAAAAGACCTGTTGTTTCAGTAGGTGATTGATCATCCATAGAAGATGGTGATGGCTGATATCCATATCCCACATAATAACTTTCATCAGGACTTGAAATGTTATCCATTTTGACCCTCAAAATCAGTAAATTCCACAATCAAATCTACATAGCAATCAACAAAATGCCACAAAAGTTGTTTCAAGATTTGTAAGCAAAAGTTCAAGAAAAATGATGACTTATTTCAAATTCAAGAACTTTTAAACTACCTGAAAACTCAACTGAAATTTTAAAAATCCACAGAATCTACAGCTAAAAGAAAAAGCAAAATAATTTATACTCTTTAGGGACAAAAGCAAAAGGAAAACAACATGTGTCATTGTTAATTGTGACTTTATACGACTCGCTGAATATGCAGCAAAGTTTATACACAAAAGCAATCTTTAAGCTGAACCCAACCTGTAGATGTGATTCCCAGCAAATAATCGGCATAGAAAGGGGTAAATGCGAAGATGGCAAAGGAGAATTAGATAGAGGTTAATGGTGGTCGCGATAGGATAAGCCAGTGCAATCGAATAATAAGCAGGGGAAAAAGTGAATGACAAAAGGGAATACCTGTTTGTATAGAGTGCAAATCATAGATGTGTGATGAGGACGAACATCTCTGTTGGGTTTTATATAGAATGGAGGCAACTGCTTACGTCCGTTCAAGACGACGCTTGCGAAGCATTACATTGCTGTAGGGTTGGATAAGTGACATCGTCTCCTGCGTATGGAGGAAAATTGAATGATGCAGTGTAGAAGAAGTCTTGATTGATTAAGGGCTTCTTCTTGGCTAATCATATGTTCCAGAAGTAGGAGTTTGTGCATTCTATGTTAGAAGATTTAAAGAGAGAAGCAAGGAGTTGCATCAGGTGAGAGGGATGTCGGTGGATGCCCAGAATAGCATCGTTGGAATTGTCTACTCTTGCGAAGGAGTGTGTAGCATAGCACTGGTTTAAGTTAGGTTTTTTTAATGTCCTATATAGTTTCATGTCACCGTCTTTATGATTTTTCCGGTGTAGAGGCATGTATTAGTAAATGGCATCGAGAAGAATTAGTCGATTGTAGTTATTTGAAAACACCCGCAGCATGACTAGGTTGTCGCTCCTAAAATAGTTGCCACGTATGCGATAGGTAACACTAAAGAGAGTTTGAGTATTAGCAATGTCGCATGCTTGAATAACCAGTTAGAAGAGGCCAAAGTTAGTCTCGCTGTAACTATGAAGATAGATGACAGATATAGGACCAAAACTCTGGGATTATAAATGATGAGATGCAATATATACCAAGTACAAATTCCGGTAAAAATCTAACAAATACTCAACATTGGAATAGCTCAAGCTGGAGCTGAATGGATGTCAGAGCTTGAGCAACTTCACAAGGATGATATAAAGCAATTAAATGTACACAATACACCTTAATTACAGGAATTATTTGCCTCATTTCCTCAGTTTTTTTTTTTTTTTTTGCAGAATTGTGGGCCTGCAATGGCCAAACCATCATCAGTTAGTATACCGCATTCTGTTGTCTTAGGCAATTAATCCACTAACCGAAACCAAGTCGATTGATTTGTTGGGCTAGTTTAAGTAGTTTTGTTTGTCAGCGTGCACCAATATGAAAATTGTTTGATCCATGATACTTGCCCTGTTAATCATAGACAAAAATGAACTCTAACAATCATAGACAGGTTGTTAACTTATTTATCTGTTGTTATGTTCATGAGAGTTGATGTAGTCACGTCATCAATCCTTTGGTGTAGAACAGAAAGTGCAGGGCCTTCTCTGTTGTTAGATTGCAAGCATATTAGTATAAGCTAATTGATGAAATCAGACGAAAGGATGAAGAGGCACAGTAATAGGAACAGCCATTGAAGAGAAGGAGAAGAACTCAGATGAGGAGAGAGTTACTCTTCTCTGTTTTATTGATGATGAGAAGTAAGTAAAAGCTTTTACAGTTGAAGGAATATATGCACAATGCTAATAACTGACTTAACCCCTTTTTAACTAATTACTAACTACCCACTTGACTACTAATTGACATTTAACAAACTAACTCCCTATTATTCTATTCTACTATTCTCAACACCCCCCTTCAAGCTAGGTAGTGTAAACAAGTTCAACACTCCTAGCTTGCATGAGAGATATGTGTGTTGTGATCTACTAAGAGCTTTAGTGAACAAATCCGCTTCTTGGTCTTTTGATGCTACATAGGATGTTCTGACTTTCCCATCTTGTATCTTCTCTCTTATGAAGTGTAAGTCTATTTCGATATGCTTAGTTCTTTCATGAAATATGAGATTCGCAACAATTTGAATTGCTGCCTTGCTTTCACTGAGCAGCTCCACTGGAATCTTAATTTCAATCTGCAGTTCTTTACATACTCCAACTAGCCATAGTACCTCTGCAACAACAGCTACCATACTCCTATATTCTGCCTCTGCTGAGCTCCTAGAAACTATGCTTTGTTTCTTTGATTTCCAGGAAATTAAGGAATTTCCTAGCTTCACAACATAACCACTGATGGACCTCCTTGAGTTGGGGCATCCTGCCCAATCTGCATCACAGAATGCAGTCAATTGTGTGGCCTTTTCTGAGCTCAACAATATACCCAGACCTGGTTCATTCTTGATGTATCTCACTACCCTATGTGCTGCTTCCATGTGAGACCTTTTGGGCTTCTGCATGAACTGGCTCAACACATGGACAACATATGTTATGTCTGGTCTGGTCATGGATAAGTATAACAACTTCCCAATCAACCTCTGATATGGTCCAGGGTCATTTAGCTCAGCATCTTTCCCCAAACTATCTACATGTTCATCATACTCCACTGTGGTTAACTTCTGATTGCATTCCGTTGGAGTGCTAGCTAGTTTGGAACCTGACAGTCCCAGTTCACTGATCAATTCAAGTGCAAACTTCCTTTGGTTCATGAGAATTCCTTCCTTTGACCTTGCTATCTCTATTCCAAGAAAGTACTTCATCTCACCCAAGTCCTTGATCTTGAATTTCCTTTACAGGGCTACCTTGGCTTCCTGGATCAATGTGTGGTCATTGCCTATGATGAGCATGTCATCAACACAGACTAGGATGATTACTATGCTGTCTTCCTTCCTTCTTGTAAACAAGGAGTAGTCAAAGTGACTTTGTGTTAACCTTGACCTGGTTAGAGCCTCAACAAGCTTCAAGTTCCATTGTCTTGATGCTTGTTTGAGCCCATACAAGGATTTGTGCAGTCTACACACTTGTCTACTCCCCCCTTGACTGCCAAAACCTAGTGGTGGAACCATATAGACCTCTTCTACCAGATCACCATGAAGGAAAGCATTGAAGATATCCAGTTGATGTAGGCACCACTGATTAGAGGCAGCCATAGCAAGAACCAACCTGACAGTAACCATCTTAACCACAGGGGAGAAGGTTTCTTGATAATCTAAACCTACTTGTTGAGTATATCCTTTTGCTACTAGTCTGGCTTTATACCTTTCAATAGCACCATCAGCTCTATACTTTACTTTGAATACCCATCTGCAACCTATAGGAGTTTTACCAGGTGGGAGATCAGCCAAGGACCAAGTGTGATTGTCCTGTAAAGCAGCTAGTTCCAAATTCATGTCATCTACCCACAAGGGGTCTGCAATTGCCTCATCATATGACTAAGGTTCTCTGATAGGGGTGATTTTGGATAGGTAATCTTGATAGTATGGACTAAGATTGGTATGAGATATGTAGGATTGCATGGGATATAGACAATGTGATACAGTGGCTGAGGTTGGCTTGTCACAGACATAGTCATGTAACCATGATGGAGCATTTCTGGATCTATTGGACCTTCTGGGAGTAGGAGGAGATGATACAGGAGCAATGTTAGGTGGTGTGGGTAGAGGAGGAGAAGGTGGTGGAGTAGCAGTAGTAGTGGAAGAATTGGGCAAGGTAGGTGTAGGAATGAGTAAAGGCTGTGTGGGGGTAGTGAGGACTCCATTTGGAAATAACTGCAGTTTCTTGTCTCTAAGCATCTGAAAAGGAAATATATGTTCCTTGAAAGATACATCTCTGCTAACAAAGAAAGTGCTGGTCAGCAAGTTGAAAAGGTTATAACCCTTTTGAATGGAAGAATACCCCATAAGCACAACTGCAACAGATCTTGGAGAAAGCTTGTCTCCATTATGCAGGTTAGCTACAAAACATAAACAACCAATGACTTTCATGTGATGTAATGATGGAGGTCTACCATATACTAACTCAAAAGGTGACTTTCCAGATAGAACCTGGATAGGCAACCTGTTAATCACATAAACAAAACTGAGAACATACTCATTCCAGAACTTAAGGGGCAGAAAACCTTGTAAACGAGTGGCTCTAGCAACTTCCAAAATATGCCTGTGTTTTCTCTCAATCAAACCATTCTGCTGAGGTATGTGCACACATGAACTCTGATGAATAATACCAAGGGAATGAAACAATGCACTGCAATTGGAATTAAAAAATTCAGTACCATTGTCAATTCTAAAAATCCTTACTTGTGCATCAAACTGAGTTTTCAACAATGTAAAAAGCTGTCTAAGAATGACAACAACATCAGACTTCATCCTCAACATATACACCCACGTCATTCTACTACAATCATCTACTAAGGTAAGAAAAAACCTGCAGCCATTATGACTAGTGACTCTATATGGACCCTAAACATCTCCATGTATAGTAGAGAAGATGTCATTGCTTCTACTAGGACTGCTAGGAAATGGCAGTCTAGTTTGCCTAGCCAGTGGGCACACATTACAACTTTGAACACCATGGGAATCTTTCTTAAACTTTAGTGTGGGAATTTGATATAACACTTTGATGGGAGTATGTCCAAGCCTTCTGTGCAGACCTCCAAGTCTTCAGCCTTACCTACAATGCTGTTGTTGATTGAGTTGGCACTTATTGTTTCAATACTGTCTTCTTTCCTTACTGGTAGTTGAATGTTGTACAAGCCATCAACTTCTCTACCAATCCCCTTCACTACTCCACTGAACAGATCCTGCATAACACAGAGATCAAGGAAGAAAGTGACAGCACACTTTAAATCTCTGGTTATTTTGGATACTGACAGTAAGTTATGCTTAAACTCAGGAATGCACAACACATTTGTGATGGTGTCTCCATTATCTAGCTTGCATTTTCCCACACATGCTATGTCTAGTGTATTACCATCTGGTAAGTATACTCTCTTAATATTTTTCTTAGTAATCTGGCTAACTCCATCCAGCAGCTCCTTATTATGGACCATATGATTGGAAGCCCCAGAATCTATAATCCATTTCTTAAGAACAGCACTGTTGGTAGCCAAGAAAATTTGATGCATACCTATCTTGTCTGAGTTGGGAGGTATTTCCTTGTGGAGCATCTTCAAGATCTAGTCATATTGTTCCTGAGTGAACATCATTCCACCTCCTTGATTGAGCTATATGTAGGCTGAGGAGGTTCTAGCTGTGAAGGATTTCTACACTGGAAAGGATCTTGTCCAGTTGGATTCATCACTGCATTGGCTATGTACATCTTCTTATACTTGTGATCCGTTGGATATCCATGTATCTTGTAACATGTCTCCTTTGTATGGCCTCTCCATTTGCAATACTCATAGAACAAATGAGCATTTCTTCCTTTATTGTTTCCTCTATCATGATATCCTGATCCAGGACCAGACGAAGCCTAATTTTCCTTTGTTGAATAGCCATGTCCACCAGAATTATGCTGATTCAGTCCCATTCTGTTGCTAAACAAGGCTATGCCATTTGAGTCCTCAGTTGATTTCCCCAAATTTCTTTGACTCTCCTCAAATATCAACATTACATACGCCTTGTTGATGTTAGGAACAAGCACGATCATCAGAATTTGGCTCCTTTCTTGTGAATATGTCTCATTCAAGCCTGTCAAAAACTGCAGTAAACATTGGTATTGATAATGTTCCACATACCTTCTTGAACCTGCACACTCACAGCCAGGGCAAGGAACCAATGAGTCATATTCCACCCACAGATCCTTCAAATTAGTGAAATAACTTGAGATAGAAGAGGTTCCTTGTGTAGATGTTGCAATCTCCTTATGGAACTCGAAAATCCTAGAACCATTTTCCTTATCAAATATCTCCTTCAAATCACTCCAAATAGTGCACGAATTAGAGGTATACACTACACAGCTAACTACATCACTACTCACTGAGCTAATAATCCACGACAATACTATGGCATTCAATTTCTCCCACAGATCGTGAAGTGATGCCTCAAATTTGTCCTTCGTGTGTCTTCCATCAACAAATCCCATTTTACTCTTCCCTACTAGTGCAATCCTCACAGATCTACTCCACAATGCATAGTTCTTAGGACCAGTGAGCTGAAAAGAGATCAGAGAACTACCTGGAGTGTCGCAAGGCTGTAGGAAAAGAGGATGATTTGCATCGATCGTTGTGTTCAACCTAGTGGTTCTTCTTCCAGCATCAATTTCTCCAGTTTCTGCCATTATCGAGTTAACCTAGCTCTTCAATTGACTCCAACTGAGGGTTTTGACTGACTTTCCTTCAATCGAGAATCTGCATGAATTCTTCAGACCTTAATCGAACCCGCCTCTGATATCATGATGAAATCAGAAGAAAGGATGAAGAGGCACAGTAATAGGAACAACCATTGAACAGAAGGAGAAGAACTCAGATGAGGAGAGATTTACTCTTCTCTGTTTTATTGATAATGAGAAGTAAGTAAAAGCTTTTACAGTTGATGGTAATTTAAGTAAGTGAGGGCAAAATAGTAATTTGACTTTTAGGGTTTGTGGAGTTGGTGCTTTTTAAGTAATATAGTAAGTAAGTGAAGGCAAAATAGTAATTTGACTTTTGGGGTTTGTGGAGTTTTTTTTTTTTAAAGTAATATACATATAGATATAGATAGATAGATATAGATATACAGCCGTCTATCCTAAGCAGTGCTAAAAAGGTAGTTGGTCGATTAAACCTCCTCATTTACATCTAACACTTAGAAAATCAGTCCACTTATGCTCTAAGTCCTCTCAAGCAGTAAACTAGCGTTCATCATTTCCAAGCTTCAAGTTTTGAGATTCTACCATGGTTTTTTCCTTTTTGGTAGGTGAGATTTCATCAATGGGTATCATCTCGCCTATTGAGTCCCAAAGTGAACACCGTTCTTCAGTTATTTTCTTCTACAGAGTTTAGAGTTCTTGTAAAAAATATTAACTTTCGTATATTTCAGCTCCTCCTCATGGATTGTCTATAGATACATATTCTCCCATATAATTTAGTATCTTTACGTACGTATATTTCATGAACTCTCAAAATATGGAAATTTCATGCCCTTGGACTTATGTTGTTTAATTTCATGATGTTATACTCTTTGAAGTTGGTGGATAATGAACACTCTGTCCCCTATTTTGTACAAATTTACAGTTTTACACTCCATCATTCCGTTCCACATGTTTAAAAATGCTTTCAAGATAAATTGTCTATTATTTAGCCTCAAATGTTGGTATTATTGAGTTATTCAATTTACCAATATCATCTAGTTGGGAGTATTACTTAGCACCAAGCAAACACAGTGATGACCCCTTAGTCGGATTGAGACCTTTTGTAGCAATTTTTAAATCCCAGAACTATGTGTTACTATAGGTTTTAAAGGGTCACTTATCAAACTAGTCGTAAGACCTAGTCCTTTTGGACATCAATTTAGGGGATCCATTTCAGTCAATATTCATATCCTTGTCAAGGTATAGAGAACCCTCTCAACTAAAGTACAGGCCAAACTCTATCTATCTCAAATGAAGTAAATCGGTTATTAATATCTGATCTCTAATAGTTCAGACTCGGATATTGCATGATCTCATGTTTAGCTTATTCAGTATAGTTTTTTCATGCCCCTAAACTGGGGAAGGGAACGACTGGCCTTGATATTAACTGTCTGAAGAAGCTAGCTGTATAACATCTGAAACTTTAATACCAGGCCACCTGTCATAATCACTTGGATTGACAAGGTCGCAACTACATAAAATTTGAAAACATAAGGTCAACTAGGCCATTGCACACCTGAACTAAGCAACAAAAAGTCAACCATGCCATAAACTAAATTGAACTAAACTATACATACATGTCCACAAAACTCTCTAAAGAGCAACAAACTTAGCGCTCGGGACAGGGCCCCGACCCACCCATATAAAACATCAAAACATAATACTAACAAACTAGACTGTGGCTCTTGAAGTTACATGTTTATTACTTGGTCATTGCATCAACTTATATGTATCTGTTCCATATTCAGTTGAGTATCATAGGTTTCATCATGTTCAACTTTATAGATTGTAGTGCATATCTCACAAGCATAATACATTCTAAATACTGACCGTATGCTTTCTTTTGTATTAGATTATTTATAATATAGGTTTAGGCGCTCAACATTCAACTCGTAGTTAGTAAGATTTCCTATTGTCTCAGCTCCAGATTTTGGTGAATCCTCATCTTTCGAGGACAAACCTTATGCTTACTATTTATTTTAGTTGTACACTTTTCAAACAGTTAGAGTTAGCTGGGGACTTATCTCAGCAACTCATCTTGGTAGAGTCTTTCAGATAGTCAAACAATAGTTTCCAACTTTGTAGTTTGTTCAGATGATTTTGTTTTGATATTGAGTTTTGTTTTGGATTTACTTGTATAATTCAAATTTAGCATCAAGTTAGAGATTTTAAGTTTTTATAAACTTTGTCATTCCAACTTGATGAAAAAAATACAAAAAAAAAAAATGTTCGATTCTTCAATAAGAGCCGAAGAAGGCCTATAGCTCATTAATCCACGCCAGTAAGTGGAGGTGATACTGACTTGGTTCATCGTCGTTCTGAATAAGTCAGATAGTTGATCGAGAAAGTACCGCCCAAAGGTACTCATTGAGCCGCCCCTCGATGGCTAAAATCATCTCAAAGTTGAAGTGAAGAAAAAAGTCAAGTTATTGCAAAACTACAGAATTTCATTCTATGATGTAGGGCTTTAGTTTTTCACTAGAAGCTCAGCCTAGAGTGGATCGAAGCCAACAACCTGCTAACCCTAAGCTTTCAAGCACCTTGGTCACATCTAAGTCTCTATCCAACTATTCTTTTTGGGACGAAAAGAAAAAGATCTGCCTTTTGCGGGAAGAATAACTCGAAAGCACGGGATGGGCCTTCCCTTCCTTTACGTCATCCACCACCTAGATCAATCAATGCGCTGGAGTTCCGTGTAACACCTCGTGAAATTATTGAAATACCCCTGGAATGGAATCGTATGCATAATGCGTCTTCCCAAACTCCAAAGAAAAATTCGAGACTGGATTTCAGATCAACACAAAAGATGGAGTGAGAAAATGATCTCAAATTGTTTTTAAAGCAACCAAGTTGAAAAATAATTTTTTGTAATTAAATCTGGGATAGTGTGAGTGCGCGGATAGGGTGCGATGCGCCTGAGGTGCAGACCTACACTTGGGATTTTTCTTAAACTTCCTGGAAAAAACGTATTATGAGAAATTCATGAAATACACGTGTCCGTGCCCCAGGCATGTCGCAGACATGGTATTTCGAGATCAAATTTTATTCTTTTAATTTGAGAAGGGCACTTTGGTCACTCCCCTACCCCTCCTAAGTCAATAAATGAGTATAAAGGGATCTTTTACATCAAGCCAAGTCCAAAGAATTTCTAGCAACTATATTTCGTATGAGTCGATAGAAGGGTCAACTTTAAATGACCATATATCCTAAACTATAATAAGGTAGGTGAGGCATAATATATCAATTCATAGATATTTGAATTAGTTTTCCAACGCATCCAACTTCTACTTAAGCAAAGTTCAGAGTAGAAAGTCATGACCATTTTAGTGAAGGAGTGCCGAGCTGTTTGAAGGTCCGCGCCCAGAGTGTGTCGTGAACTAAACGCGGACCCTCACTGGATAAGTAATGACATTTTCTTCTTCTTATTTTGAGGGTACTTTTATCTTAAAAACTTTTGGGTATATTTAAGGTCCCAAAACGTCATTTTTCATAATAAAAAACCCTCTCCTTCACTCTTAAACATAAACGCTCAAGAATCATCAAGTTATGATTTGCTTTCAAGATTCATCCTTAAGGTAAATTATTCTTCATAGATTTCAATCTACCCAACTCGAATCTCTTTAGCTGTTCATGAATCGCTAATAGAATCTTAAATCATAACTTAGGGTTTCAGGAAACGAATTCAAGAATTCTAAGAAAGGATTTTCTTGATTTTTCTTTCATGAATCAAGGTTCTTCTTCAAGAACTCTAAATATTCCAAGTCAAGAATTCAAGAACCTTCTTCAATTCCTCCAAGAACTAATCTCTAAGGTACGTAAGGCCATCGAAAAGTTAATCTACTATGATTTTAGTATCCTTAACTACTAGTTTCTACCCAAGATCATAATTATGATTTGAGATTAAAGTTTCATCCATTACTAGTGAATTTCATCAAAATACTGTTCATGCATATTTTCTTAAAAGGATCATGACTCTTGTTTATTTTATTATTGAGTTAAGATATTGAGACAAGATTTACAACTATGGTTAAAATTATGAGAACCCTATATCTATTTCATGAAAAGTTATAAAGTTTACAGTTTGAGTTAATTCTAAGAAGTATTTAAAGTTTTATAATTGCAAGATAGCTGAGTAATGCATTTATGTTTTTGAGATATATGTAAAGATACTATTTTCAGTCAAAGAAAAGAGTCAAGTCGAGCAAAGTTTAAGAAAAGCTAAAGTTGGGGTAAGTCCCAAAAGATTAAGAAGCCATTTTGAGAAGTCTTACTCTTGAAGTTACGAGCATTATAAAAGTTATTTTGGGAGTAGTTATCACGACCCAACCCAGGGGTCATGATTAGTGCCGATTGGGCACCCAAACAACACCAAAACGGATTTCCAATTATATTAGCTAAGGAATTTATCGAAATTTCGGCCGAGTTTCCTCTGTTTTACTGACTACCCAAACCTACAGACAGCAATCCCAGCATAGTACAAACATCTATACACACACACACACACACACACACACACACACA
>JAABOM020030528.1:0-55765 GCA_011800125.2 Solanum clarkiae
CTCCACAGAATTGTTTGCCATTAGAAGCCGCCCCCCCCCCTCCCCCCCCCCCCCTCTTTTATTTTTGGCCATTTTTAGACCTTACCATCTTCTACTTTTGCTCTCACCTTAATCTGCTGAACCTGTGAGACAATGGGTTGTTGGTGATTAGGCCTTTGCAAGAGTTGATAACTAATTTCATCAACTTTGTCTAGATCACCAAACCCTTACTGGTATTTGAAATAGTGCTGGTTTAATACCAATAGTGTGATGTTATGAGTTTTCTTATATTTGGCACAGCTGCATTGCATGCTCTTATAGTTTTCCTAGGTCATGCATAATATCTTAGTGTAAGATGGAAGTTGTAGGCAACATCGAGGACATTCTGATAAATGTTCCCCATGCATTTGCCAATATGAGCCAATGACTATTATGGTGAACCCCCAAAAAACCATCCTAATTCTGTTCGTGGAGAAAAGGTATGACAGAAAGAACTCATTTTACCATGGATCCAGTTGCAGAGATTGCTTAGGTTTAAAGATCGTTGACTGTCCGCAGCAAAAGGGACCAAAATCTATTTTAGTTGGCAGTGCCTTTGGGTCATCCAATGAATTCCTAAAAGGTACATAAATGAGTATTTTCAGTTTTATTTATGCTTATAGTCATCCATTTAGTTTTACATGACTGAAGCATAATTGAGTTGGTATTCACCACTTACTGAAATCTGTTGTTTTTCTGTCCTGCTGAAAAGTCGCTTTATGATTGTCTCTGATTACTGATACGGTATTATTGTACATGAAGTGTGGAATTATTTGGGAAAAGGTAAAATTTGTTTGTATTTTAGCTGGGGTATGTGTTAGAGGCCAGTGAGTTTAAGTATCAGAGTCTGGTCTTTCTAAAGATCAGAGTATCAGACTACTAGTGCTCCATCTTTAGAAAAATGTGTCATGAATCTGATGGTCAATAAATCTTAACTTTTGCTGATATAATATGTCTAAGTAGAAAAGAATCCCACGGATCCAAAGCATGAGTACTGATGCTAAAGCTATTATAGCCAATTATACTGTGATTCAGATAATTTTGGGCCTGCCTATACCTGATGCCAAGTGATCAAATACACGTGATAATGACAATTGTATGTGACAAGCTTTGCATTGACCCTTAATCTACGACAACTTTCTGCTGAGTATTCCACATCTGTCAGAGAAATATTATGCTCTCTCCGATAAGGTTTTAAGATCATTCTCGCATCATGAATCTAGCTTTTGAGGTTGAGTTTTAGATGCAAGGCTCTCGTTACTTTCTTTTATTAAACTTCAAAGCTGTAAAATGAAGCCATGTAAAAACTGAGTCTAATACTGAAAATGCTAATATTTTCGTATTTTATACGATTGCAGATTCCTCATTGTTTCCTAACTAGGGCAGGATCACTGATCAGCTAAAATGGGCAGCAGCCAGTAGACTACAGTAGAGACTTGGTGAAACTGAAGACTCGCTTTTTTGATTTCTGTTGTCTATCTGTATTAGACTTTAACTATTTCGATGTGGACTTGAAAGGGACAATACTTTCCATGGTTGTAAGTTGTAGAATGACGCAATAACATATATAGGTTTATCTTTTGTAGCAACAAAAGTGAGTAAAAAATTCAGACTTGAGGTTTTACTAATTACCAGGTCTTTGGCGATGTTTCATTCGTGTACAATTGACAAAAAGGCTAATATAAAGTCATAACTGCAGCCTTTCATAAAGAATAGCAAAGGGAAAGTCCGTGCTCCGTCTGGGCACAATCACCCTTATTTGAAATTAGTAGTTTTAATTGTAACCAACACAAGAAGATACGGTGTAATGGATGAGACTGTTTCTTCCTAAATTGGAGAACTTAAGTTCAAGTTTTAGGTATAAAATTTTTTTATTGGAGAGCGTTTCCTCTTGAAACATGGTGCAAATCAGAATATAGTTGAGTTTCAATGCGGATGCTAGACATTAGTGAGAATTTTTAAAAAATTAGAAATCAAATGTAATAAATATAAAGATCAAGAAATAATCTATCTATACTATATTGAAAGCGTGAAGGTCGATGAAAATGTTGTTTAAACTTTTTTCCTCTTTATTAAAATTTCCCCATACATTACTTTAAAGATAATTACTATACATTTTAAACGTTATATTTTATAATTACGACTTTTAACATTTAAATTTCAAGTTATAACAGATAAACATTAGATTAAAAGATTTATTTCTATTTATATATATAGATACACACACAAAAAAAAATCAAGGAAATTTATTATTATTGAAATATACAATTTTCTTTCATTGTGTCAATCGGCCATAATTTTCTTCATTATAATTATCACAGTTTTCTATGCAAGTCTTCCAATGTAAGTGAGTCTCTCTATCTTCCCTTTGTTTCTTGTGCAGTTCGCCACTAACGAAAAAAGTAAGAAAATCAAGTGTAATCAATAGAAAGCCGTGTTCGAAGTATCCCTCTTCGTAATATTAGTTTTATTTCAGTTTGTTTTGTTTTTGTTTTTTTTTTTCTTTTCAGATATTGCAAAGAGATGTTTGTTTTTCTATATTTTTCAATAAATAGTCTATTTATATGTGTGTGCGTGTGTGTCTTGTATATATAATGTTATAAATACATCCAGTTAATGTTAATGTATATATATGTTGTATTTACTTGTTATTAAGATTATAATTACTATAATAGTATAGAGTCTAAATATAATTGAAGTTTAGCCAGATTGTATGCAATTGGTATATAACATGTATATAGTTGGGTATTCATTAGGTAGATAAGTAGGGTCTGTGGTTATTTTTGGATGAGTGTATTAAATTAAAGTTATTAATAATTTGAGTATGCATATGCAATATAATTAGGGTGCATATGGTATAGAATCAGACTATATTTGAGTATGCGTGTGGTATATCATTAGGGTATGCATGTCATTAAGTTTGTAATGACTTGTCTTATATATGGTGTATATAATTGTAGTCTAGCTAGATTGTATGCAATTGATATATAATGGTTATATAATTTGGTGTACTTTTGATATATAATTAGGGTGTGTGGTAATTTTTTCTTATCCATTGAGTAGTTTATAGCATATTTGATATTAAGATTTTACAATTGTAGTGTCATCCGACTGTATAAAATTGATATAGATTGGATATACAATTGAGTATGAATATAGTAGTTGTATGTAATTGAGGTTATCCAATTATAATTGTGTATGCATATAGTAATTGTATGCGATTGTGGTGTATCCAATTACATATGAACTTAATATATTTAGTATATAATTAGGGTGTGTGGTTATTTACTATGTATATAAATTGTATTCAAATTTAATTGGATAATTTACATATCCATTTGGTGTATGATTTTAGTGTATGCATAAGGTATGTACAATGTGTTTTAGGAAGTCACACTATCAACAATTTATTAAAAATATATATAGAAGAAAACATTGTGAATAGAAGAAAAGAGATATAGGAGACTTACCAAGTAGTGGACCTGCAAGCACACAAAGAGAAATATTTGGACTCTAACTCGAACATGCAATGGCCTAAGAGTAGTGTAGTGAAAAGGATTATAGAGAAGAGTTGGAGTCAGAGGCAAACTAATTAGAGTTCAATGCTCACTCTTCATTGGCATCTTTTTTCAGCTCAGATTCTCTTCTTTCCTTTACTTGAATACATTATAAATAAACAAGAACAATCACAGATGCTTTCATCACATTCACAGGTCAACCTGTGACTTAAGTCCAATAAAAAAGGACTATCATGCAGCAAAAGATATGAACTCACCTTACTTGCTCTAATTGTGTAAAAAGGTATATTTACTTCTCTTCGTCATACTTGTCGAGTTTTTCACTTACTTCCATTAAGCGTAATTATTTAATTTACTGTTTTTTTGTATTACTATTGTAAGAGTTTGTTGTTGTATATCTTTACAAGACTCCAACTATTTCGAGTTCTGTAGGTCGTTATTATTGATTGTATTTAAAGCTTGAAGGCCTAAGAATAAAATCATACTTCCACTACTTTTCTCTATCAGATTTTATTTGGTATCCGAGCCTCTAACCTCTTATGAGCTCGATCCTTTTTTCTCTCCCCTTCTATGGCTGCATCTCAAGAAACAATCCCTCCTGTTATTGATGCTACTGCTGCCAATAGCGGTGCTTCTGCTATTTCACCCATTGTTCATGTGGTACAATTCAATCCCGCATCTCAGTTACCTATCAAATTGCAAGGTAATCTCAACTTCTCGACTTGAAAAGCACAACTCGTGATGCTACTCAATGGCCATCAACTCATGGGACATCTTGATGGATCAAAATCGGCACCACCAACGACTGTTACTCAGGATAACCTTGAGGTGCCAAATCCCAGATATCAAATCTGGTTCTCTCAAGACCAACTGATCCAGCAAGCAATGATGGCATCTGTCGATCCCACCATTGCGCCTACTGTTGCCACAGCTCCATCTGCTAAGACAGCTTGGGAACTTCTTCACACAGCTTACGCAAATAATAGTCACACTTGCATTTTTAGCTCGCGCAATCAGTTGCAAAATAGCTAGAAAGCCTCTAAATCTATTGCAGAATACTTGCAAGAGGTTCGATCTCTTTCTGATGCTCTCAAAGTTGCTGGATCACCACTAACAGATGATGAACTTATTGTCAAGATTCTTAGCAGCCTGGTCCCCGAGTCTCGTGAAATTTCTGCTGCCATAAGAGCAAGAGACTCTTCACTGAGTTTTGAAGAATTGTTTCACAAGCTCACAGATCATGAGCTTTTCCTCAAGCACCAAGATCTCGAGAAGTCATCCTCCAATATCACAGCTGCTGTAGCACAGAAGACAAACATGCCAAACTAGTTTAATAGGAACAATCATCGTCGCTTCGACAATCAACAGTGGAACCAATCTGCACCTCGACAGTCCAGCTCCAACAATCAGCAAAATTGGAGATCAAACTCAAGACAATATGTTCGATGCCAATTGTGCCAAAAATTTGGTCACACTGCAGATGTATGTCATTCCAAATCGCACAACCATTTTGAAGCTAAGGCCAACTTTGTCTCTAGTTTGCAGTCAACAGAAAGCTCTTGGGTTCTAGATTCTGGTGCGACTCATCATATCACGGCTGAACCTCACAATCTTGAAGAGCATACGGGCAATGAGGGAATATCCATGGGTGACGGTAAAACCATTTCTATTACTCATACTAATTCAACTCAGATACAAGCATCTTACTCATACTAATTCAACTCATATACAAGCATCTAATTCTGCTTTCAAGCTTTCTAACACTCTATGTGCTCCATCAATTAAAAAAAATCTTATTTCTGTAGCCAAATTTTGTCAAGACAATCTAACGTCTGTTGAATTCTTTCCTTTTACTTTTCTTATGAAGGACTTGAATACTCGGAAGCCGCTGGTATAAGGCTGAAATAAGAATGGACTCTATGAGTGGCCACAACATCCACCTAGATCACCAATATCCATCAATCTTGCCTCCATAAAAGTTCCTTTCCAGCTACGGCATTGTCGCTTAGGTCATCCTCATTCGACGATTTTAAATTTTATTTTGAAGAAGTTTTCTTTACCTGTTGCTACTAAACAAAAATTTGAATTTTGTAATGCTTGTTCCTCTAATAAATCACATCGTTTTCCATTTCAACGACTTACTTTATCCAGTAATGTTCTGCTTCAAGTTATCTTTAGTGATTTATGGGGACCATCACCTGTTTTATCACTAGACAAAAAGCTATATTGCTGTATTTTTGTTAATCAATTATATTCATTTATTTAAAGTTAATATGAAAAAAAGATCGATCATTACTTCATCCGTAATATTATAAAAATATTTTGTGATTTGAGGTAATACAACAAATTTTCATGCACCAAGTATACTTGGTTGTATACAATTAAAAATAAAAGTGAAGTCGCTTCTTCGTTCCAAAATTTTCATCCTTTAGTAGAGAACTTTTCCAAAATTAAAATTAAATCTCTTTATTTGGATGGAGGAGGTGAATACAAAAGTCTTCAGTCATATCTTCAACAAAATGTGGTTGAACATTTGGTTTCACCTCCCTACACACCACAACGCATTGCCATAGCTGAACGTCGTCATCGTCATATTGTTGAAACGGCCAAAACCCTTCTCTATGAAGCATCCCTACCACCAGAACTATGGTCTTTTGCCTGCAATCATGCCGTTTATCTCATTAATCGACTACCTACACCCATCTTAGATAATGAGTCACTCTATCAAAAATTATTTGGTAAACCACCCATGCCAATTTAAAAATTTTTGGATGTCTTTGTTATCCATGGCTTAAACCCTATACAAAAAATAAGTTAGAGCCTAAGTCCACCCCTTGTGTGTATTTAGGTGTTTCTCAGAGCCATCATGCACACCTCTGCTTTGACCCAGTGCAGCCGAAAATATTCATCAGTCGTTATGTTCTTTTTTATGAAAATCATTTTCCCTTTAAAACAATGTTTCTCCATCTCAGAAAAAGCTTTTCTCAACTGACCTGGGAAGACGTTAACTCCAAAGAGGAAACTCTGAAGTCAATTGCCATTCCAGCACCCTCTACTGATATACCACCACCTATACCACTGTCCTTAGAATCAGATGGTACTCACTCCCTTCAATTCTGCCCAAGTACCAGCAGCTACTGCAAGTATTCCAAGTAATTCTACACTTTCTTCTACTTCTACCCAGCATACAACAGCTCAAACACACATCCTGCACCTCTGATAACATATCAAAGATGTAAATCTAACACTACCACTAACACTTTACCCCAAATCCCAAATGCTCCATCTCGAAACAACTTCTTCACTTCCTAGCAGTGAAAGTCCCATCCCTGGATAGCCCACCATGCCAATTCCAGAGCCTGTAGTAAACTGAATGACCACTAGGTCCCAGAATAATATTACCAAGCCAAAAAAACATTTCACTTTTCTAACTCACTTGACTGTTACACCAACAACCTTCTAACCAGCCAACATCCACAAAGAGTGGAGACAAGCTATGCGAGCAGAATATGATGCTTTAATGAAGAATCAGACTTGGGAATTGGTACCACGAGATTCAACAAAGAATGTTGTGGACTGCAAATGGTTGTATCGCATTAAAAGAAATGCAGATGGTTCTCTAGATCGATACAAAGCTCGCCTTGTTGCAAAGGGATTCACACAACGCCCTGGCTTGGATTTTCATGAGACCTTCAGTCTAGTTATTAAGCCAACAAAAGTGCGACTTGTGTTATCCATAGCAGTGCAGCACAATTGGTCAATTCATCAACTTGACGTCAACAATGCTTTCCTACAGGGCCGGTTGACTGAAGAGGTTTTTATGTCTCAACCTCAAGGATTTATCAACTCCCAGTTCCCTTCTAATGTTTGCAGATTAAAAAAAGCCATTTATGGACTGAAACAGGTCCCTCGGGCTTGGTATACTGCATTGCATGATCATTTACAGAAAATGGGATTTATTAATTCTGAATCTGACACCTCTCTGTTTATTTTGAAGAATCTGGCAGCTACTGTTTATGTGCTCGTTTATGTTGATGACATTTTGATCACAGGAAGTCATCCCAGCTTGAATAAACAGGTTATTGATTCCTTAGGTTCTCGGTTTTCTCTAAAGGATCTTGGCAATTTAAACTACTTTTTGGGTGTCGAAGCAAAGAAAGTGCCAGATGGGCTTATTCTGTCTGAATTGGATATGCAAAATTGTAAAGGAGTCTCAACATCAATGTGTTCTGGTAAACTACTTCGAGCAACGGACGGTTCTCCACCTGCGAATGCTACACTCTACAGGCGCACCCTCGGTAAGTTGCAATATTTATCATTTACGCGGCCTGATATTTCTTATGCTGTCAACAAGCTGTCACAGTTTATGCATGATCCCACTGATGAACACTGGAAGGCGATTAAAAGGATACTACGATACCTCAAAGCCACGGCAACTTCAGGTCTTCATATTCGTCGCAACTCAAACTGCAATCTTTACATGTATGCTGATGCTGATTGGGCGGGAGATCCGAATGATAGAGTATCCACATCAGACTATGTTCTTTTCTTTGGGCGCAATCCTGTTAGTTGGTCGTCAAAAAAGCAACAAGCTCATCTACTGAAGCAGAGTATAAATCAATTGCAAATGCTCTTGCCGAACTCACATGGGTGCGCAACTTGCTCAATGAATTGTCTATCACCATTCCAAAATACATCCACAATCTTCTGTGACAATGTTGGTGTCACTTATCGTTGTCATAATCCAGTGTTTCACAGCCGTATGAAGCATATTGCTGTCGACTTTTATTATGTTAGGAACCAAGCTCAAGCTCATCGGGTTCTCATCAAACACGCTCATGCTTGTGATCAACTTACCAAGCCGTTGCCAGAACCAGCCTTTGCAAGGTGTCGTTCCAAGTTAGGGTTGTTGCACCACACCTTACTTGAGGGGGTTTTTTAAGCGTAATTATTTAATTTACTATTTTTTTGTATTAGTAGAAGACTCCTACTATTGTAGGAGTTTGTTGTTGTATATCTTTAGAAGATTCCAACTATTTAGAGTTCCTTAAGTTCAACTGTAGGTCGTTATTATTGATTGTATTTAAAGCTTGAAGGCCTAAGAACAAAATCATACTTCCACTACTTTTCTCTATCAGATTTTATAACTTGCTTCTTTTTCTCCTGCAACTTACGATGATCTATCGTCAAGCATTTCTAAAGCTCAATCATAAGATAATGAATGAGATACATGACCAGGCAAAGAGAAGGTTTATGTTCAAAGTTTCCATACCACCATCCTAAGAATGAAAAGGCAATAGCCATTTACTTATGCATCCTTTTGCAGCATGAGATGTCCATTACCTCAATTGCATGCCGCACAGAGTCATGAAACAATGAATTAGTGATCTCGATCTGAGCTGCCCGCAAAGGACAAGAACTATAAGCGAAAAGAATACATGTGGAAACAAGTAAGACAAGATCACCAGTGTATATGTGTAAGTCGTAGATTAGATCCATAAGTGGAGACAAAGTACTATACAAAATAGTCCTAATAAACTGTCGGTAGAAGGATTGTACAAATTACAAAATGCCCTCGAATTATCATTATTAAAAAGGAAAATCCAGAGTGTAATTAAATGGTAGAGAACGCTTTGAATCAAATACAGATGGGCATACTATTCTGGTAAATATTTCTCACAGATCATTAAACTTAACTGCTTGCTGGCAAAATAAAAAAAGTACAATATATTGTCATCTCAAAGGAAGAAATTATATGGCACTGTGGAATAATATGCCTCATTAGAAACTTGTGAAACAAAAAAAGGAAATAAACCATGAAAGAAAATACGCACTTTTTCATGGAATGAAGCTGGAAATGATTTCAAATTTCTTCATAACATTTTAATTCTCCACTAGAGGACGAAAAAAGGTAAGACTGACAATATGGACAAAATAAATGCTTTAACATCCACATATTTGTTCTCGTAAGCAATTTCTTCAAGACCACACTTCATTATAATTTTTGCCCAGATAGCTGATAGAAAAAAGTAGAGAACCAACACCCAACTCATCCCAACTGATCAAAGTTGTGTGGTTGCCAACTATTTCAAAAGCTATGTACAACTCATGCCAACTGACCAAACTTGTATTCCAACTATTTTCAAATAGAAGTACACAACTCAAAATTTCCTTTTTCTACTTTCAACTACTACACCATGTCATATTCACCTATTTAACCACTTCAACATTTGCAAAATCTGTTAACATGCACACAATGTATGCACGAGTGGGATATATTTAGCTGTCCTTCTAAATCTTCAAGAAATACCTTTATCCACCTATTGTTCCCCTTAGTAAGACTTCTTATAGTCGTCCAGACCTCCATTTCCTCGACGTTCTTGCTTAGCAACTTCCACAGGCAAGGAAGGGCACCAACGTCAACAATGTGCTGAGTTGTGAAGATGGTTGATATTCAGTAAAAGAATTAAGGCAATATCCATGTCTGACGCAATTACATTTTAGCAAAAGATCCAAAGAATTTTTTTTAAAAAAAAAAAACGGTGGAGACTTTGCACCAGTGACTCATTCTCAAAAATTTAGCACATTGAAGGAAGGATGATGTTATAGTAGTTTAACAAGACAAACAAGGAGACAAATAGTTGACAGGTAGTCCTAAGACACTGGTAAATTTATAAGGCTGAGTCCTACTTTCTTTCCCTTTTCACACTTGAGATGTTCAAGTACAATGGGCACAACCCATCAAGAAAGTTGCAGCAAAAAGAAAAGCTGCTTAAAAGAAAATTCAAGCACCAACTATATTCTCATTTTAATCAGTATCACATAACTTCAAGCTTATTTTTGCAAAAGAAACCCTGTAAAAAGCAACTATAGAAAAGCATAAAGCTTGTGATGCAGACCTCTCCAAAGAATCTTATAGGATTAATGAAAGTAAAGGACCCATTTTGGAGTGTAAAAGCGCAAACTTTAAGCATGTGAAGTTGTTTTCTTGAGTAAACCTGGACAACTTCCAACTACTACTTTTCTCTTCTTCTTCTAGTTTCTGAAAGAAAAAAAACTAAAGGACAATTCCAGCAGCTTAGAAGATCTGCAGTATGTTCAGGCATCACCCATGGTTCTTGAATAAGATTGTGAAACATAAACCACACCTGAACAGTCACTTTACAGTGAAGAAACAAATGACTATTTGTTTCCTCTTTTTCATTGCAGAAGAAGCACCTAGAGACAATCTGGAAACCTCTCCTTTTCAGCTTTTCCTGAGTCAGCACGTCCTTGTATAATGCTCAAGGCTCTCGGCTGAGTAGCAGGAGCAACTTTTAATTTATTATGAGCCCAAACAATGGATTCAATAAGTTCTTGCCAATAACCACGTCCGCTGAATAGAAACATTAAGCTAAAAGCCCAGACAACATGAGAGAAGGTCTACGGTTCGAGTCCGTATAGTTGGTAGGGGTATTAGAATTCCATATTTGTTTCCAGGGTCCACAGATGATCCCAGGTTGTGAGGACACATTTCTTCTGTAGAATCTTCCAACTGAAAATTTTCCATCTCTAGCACGTCTCCATCTGATTGTAACAGGGTTGGTGTTTAAAGCAGAAAAACCATCCAGTTTCTGCAATAAGCTGGCCACTCTCTCAACCTCCCAGTCATTTAGATGCCTCCCAAAAATGATATTCCATCCTTGGTGAGTCCAAGTCTCAGCAATAGATACACTTTAGGGTTGTCACAAAAAGAGAATAAATCTGGATAATCCTCCATGAGTGAATTCTGGCCAATCCACTTGTCTTTCCAGAATAGAATTCTAGTCTCTTCTCCCACCTTATAGACTATGCTCCCAGATAGTTTAGGCCAGAAATTCCTGATAGATCTCCAAACTGAGACCCCATAGGTGTTGGTCACAAAATTGGTTGTCCATTGCTCAGTCTGTCCATAGTTGCTAATTATAACCTCCTTCCATAGAGTATGGTCCTCTTTACCAAACCTCCACAACCATTTTGATGAAAGACACATGTTTTGTAGCCCTAAGTTACTAATACCCAGCCCACCACTTGACTAGGTGAATACCCTTTCCTTCCTAGTCGGCCAACCAGAGGAAGTCCCTCCTCAATTTATCTAATCTATCTTCCACTTTAGCAAGCAAGGGGAATAAAGACATAACATAGGTTTGTAGGGCATCCAGTACAACATTGATCAATGTTATTCTTCCTCAAAAGAAAAGATATTGTGTCCTCCAGGAGGCTAATTTTTTCTCTCTTCTCCACAATACCATCCCATATCTCTTAACTCCTTCTGGTTGTTGCCCAGCTCAAACATACAGGCCCGGCTCTTCCTCGATTTAAATTTTAGGGGGCCTCAAAATTTTATCAAAAAATAAATAAATTATGTGTTAATGTTTTTAATAAAAAAATTTAATTATTAATGATAAAAAGGTTTAAAAAAATTATACTATTTTATTTTTCTCAATCCCATTTAAATAGAAGAAATCAAGAAAATATTATTTAACCTTCTTACCTTTTCTTTGTTAACATTTACCTATTATCTTTATTTAAACGCCTTTTGCACTTTCTTTCTTCAAATCTTTAATAATTTAAAGTAATAGAAAAACAACAACATACCCAGTGGAATCCCACAAGTGAGGTCTGGGGAGGATAGAATGTACGTAGACCTTACCACTACCTCATAGAAGAAGAGAGGTTGTTTCCTAGGAACCCTCGTCTCAAAAATCCATAACAAAATAAACTAGAATGACAAAAAGTAAAAGAAAGGGAACAGCAAAAAAATGACTAATAACCAAAAGCGTATGACAGTACGTAAATACGATGCAATTAACACATAAACAACAAATAATGACAACACATGTTATAAACAATACTACTCCTCTACCTTACTATACCCCATGACTAGATAATCACCTAACCCTACCAACCAATTAGCCTACTACTCTAATTCGTGACCTCCACTTCTTTCTATCTAGGGTCATGTCCTCAGTGAGATCAAGTTCTGCTATATCATGTCTGATCACCTCCCCCCAATACTTGTTCGGTCTACCTCTACCCCTCCGTGTAGCTCCTAAAACCAACCTCTCGCACCTCCTAACAAGAGTATCGGTACTCCTCTGCACATGTCCAAACTATTGCAGTCTCGCTTCTCTCATCTTATCAGTCACCGGAGCCACCTCTAGCTTCTCCCGAATGGTCTCATTCCTAATCTTGTCACTCCTGGTGTGACCACACATCCATCTCACCATCCTCATCTCTGCGACATGCATCTTCTGGACATGTGTATTTTATATTGGCCAACACTCCACCCCATAATTTAAAGTAATATTCTGTCAAAAATATTAATTAATAGTTGAAAAGTGTTAAATAAAGTGAATTATATTTTTTTTGTAATTTCTTCTTAAGTTTGCAAGCATTCAGTATATTAGTTTTCGAACATTACCACAAACACATTAGAGCAATGTATACTAAGTAATCAACTTCTTGAATTAAATTATATGGTTGTATCTCTTATTTTTATTTAAAGTTTGTCAACTTATTACTTATAAGATTATATTAGCAATTCATATAATAACTCAAAAAAAAAAAGATGTTTTCTAACATTAAATTAAGAAGATCTTGTCTAAAACTAATACTTACAAAAAAGGTATTCGAAGAAATCAGTTATAAGAAAGATATTAAATAAGTAATAATAAATATTTAAATAGTTAGAAAAATAAATAAATACATATGAAATTTGTTCAGATTTTAGATGTCTAACTAAAATTTTGCTTTAGGTCTCGGATAACGTTGACCGGCCTAAACATACTACTTGTCCTCCCATTCACAGAGAGCCCTGACACTGCCTCAAGAACTATTAAAACTATCCTGCCTCAAGCCCTGACACTGCCTCAAGAACTATTAAAACTATCCTACCTCAAGCCCTGACACACCTGTTCTTCCTTAGCCTCATAGAAGATTGCATTATCATCTGCATAGAAAAACTGGCAAATCTGTATTTCTTCTGCAACTTGGTTGCCCATTTTAACACCTTTTAGCCACCTCTTCTGAACAACTACCCTCACCATACTATTAAGCCCTTCCATAGCTAAAATGAAGAGGAAGGGTGAAAGGGGATGGCCTCCTTATCTCAGTCTCCTGAGGGGAAAAAAACAACAGGTTCTCTATTAACCAAAATAGCAACCCTTACATTTTTAATATAGAATTCCATCCATTTCAACAACTTTTCTCCAAATCACATTTCTCTCAAAATGTTGAGAAAGGAATTCCGAATTCACATGATCATAAGCCTTCTCGATATCAATCTTGCACATGATCCCTGGGGCTTCACCTTTGAGTCTTGAGTTCACACATTCTCTAGTTATTAGAGATGTATCTTGAATCTGTCTTCCCTGAATGAAGGCCATTTGATGCCTACTAACTAGCTTGCCAATTACCTTTTTCATTCCTTCTGCCTGTAGCTTGGCAAACACTTTATAAATTCCTTCAATGAGACCTCTTGATCTAAAATTTCTTAGTTTGACTACCCCTGGCTTCTAAAATTTCTCCCCTCGATTCCTAGTTTCAGCCAATCAAGATTCGCCATCAAGAGAGAGGAGAACCTTGACTTTAGGTTAGAATGGTTTCAACATTCACGCAATTCCCCGTCCATAGATTGATCACGCGAATACGCATCCATCCTAGTATAATAAAGATCAAAACGAGCAACTCCAAGTCCAGATATCTCCCTTCGAGATTGCCAACATCGATCTAAGCAGCTAAAGTTTAACTACAACTAGTCTACAAATTGTTAAAGCTTCCATAAAAGCTAGACTAAGTAATAGTGTACCTCGTATTTTTCTCTCTGCCTCTGGCTGTCTCACGATACCCTCTACAACTAGACCTGCAACAGTCCCTTGACCAACTCCAGGTCCAACAGAAGCAAGCCCTACGGCTAATCCAGCAACAATAACGTAAGCAGCAGGAATTAGTGGATTCATGATAATTTTCTCGTACCAAAAAAAAAAAAATGGTTAATGATATAAATCAACCAGTGAATTATGACTTACTTTTTCCCCCAGGAATCAGGGCCACATAAGTGGCATTGAGACTCCTCTCAAACTAATGTCTCTCATGAAATTGACTGACTGCCTTCATACTATCAGTCTTCCAGAGTTCCCAGAAGCTCTGAAAAAAGCTCATGGAAAACCATCGGGGCTCGGAGCCTTGTCACTAGCACATGATTTGATGCAATTTAGCACTTCAGCCTCCTTAAATTGACTCTGTAACAAATCTCTTTCTTCTCACTGACATTATTCAAGCCTTGCAAGTTGAAACTACATCTCCACTATTGAGTCTGTATACTTACTACAGACAAGAACAAAGTAGAGTAATCTAGACATGTGCTGACTCAATATCACCTGTTTAATGGTCTATACTGTCTATAATGATAGAGGCTAGTACGAAAATGATGAAACTACCCACTTTCAAGATATATCTCTTTTGCCCATAAAGTAAGTACTTAACACAAGACCATAATATCCTCAAGAATTGTTTCTAAATTTCTTAAATTTATGTCTTAAAAAATTCATAGTCAAGCTGCGACCTCAAACCCTTGGTAGGGATATGTTGGTAAGTTACAGTTCTTCCTTTCTTTTAAGGATGTGTGTTACCAACTACTAGTCTTTTTCTAAAATCAGTAATAAAAGACTAATGATTAATCTTTTTAAAGTAGTACAACTCCTGATAAGTAAGAGCTGGCTACCAAACAACATTCTCAAATCCGAGAAATCTTTCTTTATTTATAACTGAGCCGAAATGTGATATATAGATGCTCGAAATGCTGCACTGATCTTATCATCAGTTTTGATGCTATGTAACAAAAAATTCTTATCATTTATTCTCAGGATATGTCTTCTCATTATTTCTACATGGCCACATCCTTAGTCATCATTTCATGTGGTGCATAAATGATCGAGAGCACATTTGGAATAAATCATTACATTATACAGGAACCGACAAGCTTTAAATTTGAACTCTTCAATCTTTTCATTTTCACTCAAGGAAGGTGTTGCAAAGACTTGAATAGAAAAATAATTTATAAACAATGAAAAAATGCTAAATAAACAAGACAAGTAGATGGATCTAACTCATCAATAGGTATCCAGATATGTTAAATAACAAAAAGGAGTATGTTCTCAAAATCCAAAATCAGATCAAAATAGTTGTCTGAAACGCCCTCCTGCTGCGCATTAGATTTTGATTAGTTCTTCTTGGAGAAGGCAATTCATAAAATCCTAACTCTTACTTCCTTGAATGTTTTCCCCATTCTTTGCCTTTTCCTTATTCAATGTTCTTCTTTTTCACAATATGTTGAAGGGGCTAGTATGGGTTAAGAGAGAGATTTTACAATCCCATTGCTTTTCTCGTATTCAGATAAAAATAAAATTTGACAGTGAAACAATGCACTTAGTTAACTAAGTGTCAAAGTAAATTGTTTCTTTTAGTAGTAGTTTGTTCTAGATATCATCAATAGACCCACTTATGGCTAAACAAGTATACTAACTCTCAAAAGTCCAAAAGTTCGGCCCGATAAGAAAGGAAAGGATTAGGAGGTAATAGCCACAATACCTACACAAGTGTAGAAACAAGGGTGAGTACCCAACAACATAAAACCCAGCAAATGTAATCTAAGCCTAAGTAAAGCAATGAAAAATGCAAGTTCTCCTTCCATCCCAATCACATATCTCTGAAACTACAACCCTACATGCAGGAAAACCTAGCACATACAATTAGGAAATACAAGGTTCAATATACTTAACCATTGATTAGAGATATACTTGTCTTAGCAAACAAAGTCATGCTCAATCCAAAGTCGGAGCTTTTCCCTTCCAGTTATACTCCAAAGCACCACAATCTAGTCGAAAATGTATTCACAATCACATTTCAAAGCTAATGACAACAAAATCATGCAATTTGGAAAAAAGGCTAAAAAAGTCCAAAAACTCAACACATCAAAACAAGTCCAAAAGTTGAAAATTATTACATAGAAATGTTCCTTAAGATTTTAGGAATCTAATGGCGAAAACCATTTTGAAAAAGGAGTCAAAATAAGGTCACAATCTCCATTTCTTTTGATAAATCAAATTCATGAAATCCCCAAAATTCTCAATTGAAATCCTCTATTTTGATGTTAAAATCATGACCTAATCAATGGAAATTGAAGAGAAAGGTTAAAAATAGCTTACCTAAATAGTTGAAATCCCCACGAAAAATCACTTCAAAATCGCCTCCCTAAGCTAAAAAAATGTTGAAAATGGTGAAATTGGCAAAAACCCGTTGTTTATGAATTAAACACTATTCACTATAATTGAACCCTCTGCAATCCCACCCTATGCCCGCAAACATAGAGATCAAGGGCAAACAGACCTTCGTGAATGCAGATTGGCCATCCGTGAATGCGAAGGGTCAGACATAAGCCCTTCGTGAATGTGGTACACCTCACGCGAACTTGGAGGTGTAAATCCAAGACCTTCGCTAATGCAAAAGGCATGTCATGATCGCAAAGTACAGGGCACCTGAAAGCAAATATCAGTAACTGCACATAACACAAAATCATGGAATGAACCCACAAAATTCATTTGGAACCTAATACACCTACTAAAATCGACATTCTGGACTCAGTGTAATCGTCAAAACTCGAATCCAAAATCTCCTTGACCCGAAATTTGATAAGTCCCGATTAAAATAACTTATAGCACTTGAAATACAAAACGTTATCGGAATACTAAAAAATTATGACGAAACTCATTCTAGCAATTAGATAATCTCTCGAAATCAGTGGAACCATCAGAAATCTGATTCGAGCTCCAAAATCAAAATATCAATCAAAGTCAAACCTAAGTCAAACTTTAACTCAATTTTCAATTTCAAACCTAAAATTCACATAACTCCAAATCTGATTTCGACAACTCTCCTAGACCAATTTTCACATTCCAAAATAGATGGAATTGACGAAATTTTTTTCGAGACTCGAATCTCTACATGAATCAAAAATTCAAAACTCACTTCTTTAGCAAAAACTCAACTTTTTACAAGATTTCAAAATCAACTTTCAAAATCAATCAAACATGACTTGGGACAGTTATTGAGAGGGGATACTTTAGGGGCATTACATCAACCACCACTAAAAAACATGTGCATCCTTAAACATAAGGCAAAGGACATACCTGAAGTCTCAAAAAGATAAGGGTAACAGATCCACATGTCTGACTCGATCTCCCAAGTAGCGTCTCCCATGCGTCGATGCAACCATGGAACCTTCATTAAAGTTATCTCCTCGCTCCTCAACTTCCTAACCTGCCTGTCTAAAATGGCCATGGGCTCCTCCTCATAAGTCAAGTCCGAACATAACTCCACCGAATCAAGGAAAATCACATGAGACTATCTGTAATAAAAAGTTGTAACATCGAGACATGAAACACTGGAATACAGAAGAATAGACTAGGTGGAAAGACAAGTCTGTAGGCCAAGGCCAATATAGTTAGGCCTGAGTTTCCCCTTTTTTCGAACCTCATGACATCCTTTATGGGCAAAATCCTCAACCACACTTGATCACCATCCATGAACACTAAGGATCAAACTCGCCTATCAGCATAACTTTTTTGACAACTATGGGCTATTAGCAACCAATTCCGATTAAACAAACCTTTCCCATGGAATCTCTACACAAATCACTATCAAGGAACAGAATCAAACCACATATGGGTGATGTATATCTCTGGCCATTCATCGCCTCAAAAAGAGTCATCCGAATGCTGGAATGATAACTGTTGTTATAAGAAAACTACGCCAAGGGCAAATACTAGTCCCACATGGCACGAAAGTTAACAACACATGCCCGGAGCATATCCTCTAGCACCTAAATAGTCCTCTCAGACTGCTTGTCTGTCTGAGGGTGAAATGACATACTCAAATCTAACTGAGTATCCAACCCATGTTGCAGGGCCTTCTAAAAATGAGTTGTGAACAAGGAACTCCAATAGAGATAGATACTCCATGAAGTCTAACAATCTGGTTGATATAAGGATGAGCCAACCTCTACACTGTGTACTTAACTTTGACTAAGATAAAATGAGCGGACTTAGTCAATTGATCCACAATCACCCAAATAGAGTCGTAGTCGCCCATGATAGTGGGAAAACCTACCACAAAGTCCATAGTGATCCGCTCCTACTTCCATGCAGGAATAGGCATCCTGTGAAACTCACCCCCGAGTCTTTGGTGCTGACACTTAACCTGCTGGCACGTCAAACACTTGAACACAAACTTGGCAATGTCTTTCTTCATACCATACCATTAATAGTGTTGACTCAAGTCATGATACATCTTCGCTAGCCCAAAGTGGATGGAATATCTAGTACATTGGGCCTCATCGATTATCAATTTGATCAAGTCACCACCTTTGGCACGCAAATCTAACCCCTAATCCTAAAAAAAGCATCAGCATCAATCACGACCTCCTTGGCCTCACCCCTAGCCATCTACCTTGTCTCGAATAAGACATAACTTCTCATCCTCAAACCGACGCTCACGAATCTGACCTATAAAAGAAGAGCGGGCCTCTAAGAAAACAAGCACAATGCCCTCATCAAAAGCTATAGTCTCACCAACCCATTGGCCAATCTCTAAACATTTGTAGCCAAAGGTTGCTTCTCAACTCGGATAGCTGCAAGACTTACCATACTAGAGCCTTTCTACTCAAAGCATCGACCACTACAGTCAAATCATAAATCCTTTAAAAGTTCAATCCATCTCTTGTCTCTCAAGTTCAAGTCTCTCTGGCTGAAGATGTACTATAAATTGTGGTGATAAATGAACATCTCACAATGGAATCCATACAAATAATATTGCCACAGCTTCAAAATAAAGACAACAGCTGGCAACTCTAGATCATGGATAGGATAAATCTTCTCATGAATCTTTAATTATCTTGAGGCATAGGCAATCACCTTCCCCTTATGCATCAAAACACCTCCTAACCCACTTCAACGCAACACAATACACGGTGAAATCAACACTCTCCTCAAGCAAAGTCAAGACAAGTGCATTAGTCAACAAAACCTTGAGCTTATGGAAGGTCTCCTCACACTTGTCAGACCAATTAAATCCTACATTCTTCTGGGTGAGTCTGGTCAACGGGATTGCTGCAGTAGAGAAACCCTGAACAAAACATCAATAATACCTTGCCAAACCCACAAAGCTACAAATCTCTATGGTGAAAGTAGGTCTAATCCACTCTCTAACAGCCTCATCCTTTGATGGTTCAATCTTGATGCCCTTCTTGGATGCTACATGCCCCAAAAACACCATTGAACTGAGTCAGAATTCGCACTTAGAGAACAAAGCTTCTCCTCTTTGAGCCTCTTGATCACTATCCTTAAATGCCTAGCATTATCAGCCTCGATCTTGGAATAAACTAAGATATCATCAATAAATACAATTAGATTGATGTAGATGCGGTTCTCTCATCATGAAAGAAGTAATGAAAGGGAAGCCCAGGGCAAAAAAAAGTCCAAATAAAGCTGAAATACCCCATTCATCAACTCCATGAATGTTGCAGGTGCATTAGTCACCCCAAATGACATCACTAAGAACTCATAGTGATCAAACCTCGTCCGAAAAGTAGTCTTCGAGATATCAGATAGCCTAATCCTCAATTGGTGATACTCGAACCTCGAATCAATCTTGGAGAACACTGCTGCACCCTGGAGCTAGTCAAACAAATCATCAATAATGGGAAGAGGGTATTTGTTCTTGACAGCCAACTTGTTCAACTGTCTATAGTCGATGCACATCGTCATAGTCCTATCTTTTTTCTTCACAAACAGAATAGGAGCACCCCAAGAGGATACACTAGGCCGAATAAACCCCTTTGCTCAATAAATCTTGAAGTTGCTCCTTCAATTCAGCAGGGACCATGCAATAAGGAGGAATAGAAATGGGCTTAGTGCCCGGCTCCACCTCATTAGCAAAATCAATGTCCCTATTAGGTGGAACTCCAGGAAAATCAGTAGGAAATTGTTACAAAATGTACAGTCATATCTTGTATTTATAGCATAACAATAGGTAGAGATATTTAGGGATCTTAGAGATTTTTTAAGGATTTTTTCTGATTTTATTTTCTTAGATAGATTTACTTGTATACCTATAACTAACTCTTATTCTTGGAATAATACAACAAGATCGGCTCTATATTTTACATGGTATCAGAGCCTAGCCTTTTGATTTGCCAGTACTAGATTAACAACTTTTCCAATAGTTGCTTAAAGCTGGAGGTGGTTGCTTGATATTTTTTCGGTTGCTTTATGATGGGTCAGACCACATAACCATGTTTGACAGCCTTAGAACAAATTCTGCAGCTACTTTTTGGTCAAGTTTGAGCTTCTTGTAAGTTGTTCTATTTCTGTGTTTCTGCAGCAATATTTAGGAGGCTGGTTGTGTTAGAAATAGTCTTTGAGTGGGGCTTCCTGTTCAAATCAACTGGTGACTTATTTGGGTCGTCTTTCTTTGTAACAATTTGAGATTTGTTGAGTCTCTATTAGTTCTCCGAGTTTGTTTGATTGGGTTCATATTCGCTTGATTCTATGATTTATTTCATGTGATTCACTGGTTTGGAGTTCTATTTCCGTCCACCATAGACTTGGTTGGATAATTGTATCTTTGGACAATTGTCTATTAATTTATTTCAAGATTGCGAGTTGGGAAAATGATTGCTTTCGGCTCATTGTCTGATAACATGATTTTGGTTTCCACAGGAGATTTTTCTAAATTTTATCAGTATCAGAAATCATTGAACGAATCTACTTCAGTTAATGCTTTTACAAAATCAACTAAAACATTTTCTTATCACCTCTTCAAATAAATGGGTCACTGATTCAGGTGCCACGAATCACATGATAAGTAATCCTAATATTTTTTCTAGCTTTCGATGACACAAAGAACCATCTCCGGTTACTATAGCTGATGGATCAACTTGTAGTAGTATTGGATATGGGACTATTAAACCAACCTCCTCTATTACCCTATCATTTGTACTAAGTCTACCAAAACTGGCTTTTAATCTGATTTCTATAAGCAAAGTCACTAGAGATCTTATTTGTTGTATTTCATTCTTTCTGGACCATTGTCTATTTCGTGATCTTAAGACAAATCAGGTTATTGGTAAAGTACATTTAATTAATGATCTCTATATCCTTGATGAATGGGAGCCTCGGTTTGTTGCATGCTCTAGTGTCGTCTTTCCATTTGAAACACATAATCGATTGAGACATCCTTTTTTACCTCTATTAAAGAATATTTGTCCTTAGTTCCATGATACTTCTTCATTGGAATGTGAATCTTGTCGATTTGCAAAACACCATCGTAGTCCATTAAGTCCAAGAATTAATAAGTGAGTTGAATATGCTTTTGAGTTAGTACATTCAGATGTTTGGGAACCATGTTCAGTTGTTTCTAAAACTAGGCATAAATATTTTATTACTTTTGTGGATGATTTTTCTTGAATGACTTGGATTTACTTTATGAAGAGCCGATCTGAAGTGTTTACTCACTTTACTGCATTCTGTGATGAAGTCAAAACTCAATTTAATGCCTCAATGCGAATCCTAAGGATTGATAATGCTAAAGAATATATGTCAAAATTATTTCGATCTTACATGAGAAACCATGGTATTCTTCATCAGTCTTCATGTGTTGATACGTCTTCTCAGAATGGAGTTGCAGAGAGGAAGAATAAACATCTACTTGAAACAGCTTGGGCACTTCTGTTCCAAATGAAAGTCTTGAAACAATTTTGGACAGATGCAGTCTCTACAACTTATTTTCTGATAAATCGCATGCTACACCATTCTTCTATGCACCTCCCATTTCTACAAGTCAGGTGGAGGTGGAGGAAGATGAGTGGTTGATCTATCGGGTTACTCATGCCGAAAGAAAACAATCAGATGATGATGTTCTTCCATCTACTAGTTCGTTTATTGAGAAAAAGGCAACTAGTATACCTCCAGAACCAGTTTCATCTGTTCCAATAAGACAATCAATTGTTCAGGTTTACTCGAGGAGACAAGTTAATAATGATACTTGTCCTACATCAACTCTGTCATCATCAGTTCCTCCTCCACTTGATTCTTCGGGTAATCTTGACCTTCCTCTTGCTCTTCAAAAAGGTATACATCAGTGTAAATCCAAATATTTCATTGCTAACTTTGTTTCTTATGATAACTTATCTCCTGCATCTAGTTGTTTGATTGGCTCTCTAGACTCTATTTCTATTCCCAAAACAGTGAAAGAAGCCTTGACTAATCCTGGATGGCATTATGCAATGCTTCAAGAGATACATGCTCTAGATGAAAATCACACTTGGGATTTGGTAGATTTACCCAAGGGAAAGAAAGTTGTAGGATGCAAATGAGTCTTTACCGTCAAAGTCAATCCTGATGGTTCTATTGCAAGACTTAATGCTAGACTTGTGGTAATGCTAGACTTGTGGCTAAAGGCTATGCTCAGACTTATGGGGTAGATTATGCAAACACTTTCTTCCCCGTAGCTAAGATTACCTTTGTTCGTCTAGTTATTTCCTTTGTTGCTTCTCAACATTGGCCTTTACATCAGCTAGATATCAAGAATGCTTTCCTTTATGATGATCTCCATGAAGAGGTATATATGGAGCAACCGCCTGGATTTGTTGCTTAGGGGGAGTATGGAAAAGTTTTTCATTTGAGAAAATCTTTGTATGGTCTAAAGAAGAGTCCTCGTGCATGGTTTGGAAAATTTAGAGATAGTTCAGGAGTTTGGGTTGAAGAAGAGCAAGTGTGATCACTCAGTATAGTCAGTGACTGGTATCATTCTCCTAGTTGTTTATGTTGATGATATTGTGTATTACAGGAGATGATTGTACTAGAATGTCTTTTCTCAAGTAGTTTTTACATTCTAAATTTCATACCAAAGACTTGGGACAGTTGAAATACTTCTAGGGTGTAGAAGTAGCTAGAAGCAAGCATGGGATTTTCTTATCTCAAAGAATGTATGTACTTGACCTACTTGTAGAAACTGGAAAGTTGGGAGCGAAACCATGTTGCACACTAATGGATCCTAATGAACATTTTACTAAGGATGATGCTGACCCTTTTGATGCTCCGGAAATATACAGAATTAGTTGGGAAATTGAATTACCTAACGGTGACTCGTCTAGGTATTGCCTATGCAGTTAGTATTGTCAGTCAATTCACGTATGTACCAACAATCAAACATTAGGATGCCTTGGAACAAATTCTATGTTATTTGAAGGGAGCTCCTGTCCTTGGCGTATTGTAGAGCGACCACAGATATACTCATGTTGAATATTTTGCAGATGTCAATTGGGCTGGATCAAGAATTGATAGAAGATCGATTACTGGCTATTGCATCTTTGTTGGTGGAAATCTAGTATCTTGGAGGAGTAAGAAACAAAATGTTGTATCTCGATCTAGTGCAGAGGTCTGAGTATAGAGCTATGGCTCAGTCCACATGCGAAATACTATGAATACAATACCTTTTAGTCGAGGTTTATTGGAATCCTTCTTTTCCAGCAAAACTGTGGTGTGATAATCAGGCTGCTCTACATATTGCCTCAAAACTGTGGTGTGATAATCAAGCTGCTCTACATATTGCCTCAAATCCAGTGTATCATGAATGGCAACATATTGAGGTTGATTGTCACTTTGTCCACGAGAAGATTCAAGAGAACGTGATTTCTATAGGCTACGTGAAGACAGGGAAGCAATTGGGTGATATATTCACGAAGCCTTTGAATGGAATTCGAATGGATATCTTTGTAACAAGTTAGGCATGATCAATATCTATGCTCCTACTTGAGGGGGAGTGTTACAAAATTTACAGTCATATCTTGTATTTATTGCACAATAATAGGTGGAGATATTTAGGGATCTTAGAGATTTTCTAAGGGTTTTTTCAGATTTTATTTCTTTAGATAGATTTACTTGTACATCTATAACTAGCTCTTATTCTTGGAATAATAAAACAAGAAAACAGTTCCATTGGCTCTATATTTTACAGAAATATATTCATGAACTCACTAACCATAGGAATAGACTCCATCGGGGGTGAATCAATACCAGTATCATGAATAAAAGCCAAATACGATAAATAACCTCTACCAATCAATGTATATGTTGTTACCAAGAATAGAACACATGACCTTAAGTATGTATTCTATCATCAGTCACACATAAACATCAACAAAGGATTCAAGTTACATTGACATTTCACAGCAGATGGAGCATACATACACTTAATAAGTTTAGCATCACTATTCAGATAGATGCGAGTTCACAGTCGATACACATGAAAAATAAGCCTAAGGGGATAGTGAGGATTATGAAGAGACAAAAGGGATGTTATGGGGAGTTACAAAAATATTTGCAGCAAAATGGGACCTGTACATCATTGCCTAACAAGGAGGATCCTTTCCAACTTCCTTATATCTGGTGTAACATAAGGAATCAGATGCTATCGATAACAGAAAAGGGAGCAGTGAGAAGAGGGTGCTTACCGAACTCGAATGACAATGGAAAATCCGACACCACGATGAGCAGAGATGCGCACGATGATAGATCTACTTGCAGAAATGAATGGACTGATGAGAATGCAACTCAGCACAGGGGATACACAACAAAGGGATGACAAGGAGAAACCAACTTACTTTTAGAGATACTGATAGGGAGAGATGAATACAATGAGCCACGAAATCCATGGATGATGATGGCGAAGATGAACAGTGCTCCTAACTGTGGAACCTTCGAGGTCATTTTGGAAAGTCATCATATGTGGGCAACTGAGGGGTCTAGCACTAAGTACTTAGCTAAGAAGAACCAACGGATCGGGTTTTTTGGGGGATTCTATTGGGCAGTGAGTGCATTTCTTATTTGGACTTGATGTACTTTTCTTAATTATGAAATAAAATGAGCCCACAGGCTCCTAAGTTGATTTAAAAAAAACCTCTATCAATCAACTTTTGAGCCCTGATATTAGAGATAACCTTGCTAGGATAGGAACCACATGAACCCTTCGACTCATACCTCAGCCCACAAGGTACAACCAGAGTAACTATCTTAGCGTAACAATTGGAATAACATGATATGGAGAAAGTCAACCCATACCCAAAATGATATCAAAATCTACCATATTAAGGATAATCATGCCCACCCACATATCATAACCCACCAAGGACACAAGACACGATCGGTACACCCAATCCACCACTAGGAGATCTCCTACTGGGAGTAGAAACATGTACAGGCACAGGCATGTGATCACATAAAAAATCAAATCCAGAGGAGCAGTATATGGACACAAATGAATAGGTATAACCAAGATTAAATATCATAGATGCTGGATGATGGCAAACTGTGACAATACTTGTGATAACTATGTTTGATGCCTCAGCCTTGGGTTTCCCTAGAAAAGCATAACAATAAGCTCCCCGAGCTCCACTTTTCTGAGTTAGAGCACCACTCGTCCCTCTATCTTCGATATTGTCTCCCCTATTAGATTGAACTCTGCCATGACCCCTGGCCTATGGTGTTGGGACTCTAGTTGGAGGTGCTGAATCCCTAACTGGGACTGCCAAATAAGTACGTTGTGGCCCAGAATGAGTCTACAATGGATACTGATGAATCATATGACCAGGGTCTCCACACCCAAAACAAGATATCGGAGTGGATTACGGTTGTGTAGAACTCGATTATTACTATAACCACCTCGGCCTGCAAACTGCTAAACTCTGGACTAACTAGAACCACCCTCTAAAGTTGGCAAAAGATGCATGAAATCCTTGACACTAAAATGAATCACCCCTACTATGAGAACCTCAACTTCCAGTTGAGACATCGAAGAACTGGCTTGATGAACGGGCCCTCTTGGTATCCCTAAACTCCTCTCTCTCCATCAACTCTGCCTCCTTAGAGTCACTCACCATAGACTGGAAGGAAGTTCCCTCTCTAGCCACCCAAAACATCACTTGTCTGATAGAATAAGTCAAACACCCTCACGAATCTGTGAACCTTCTCTGTCTCATTAGGGATGATGGTTACAGCATATCTGGCTAACTGGCAGAAGCAAACCAAATACTCAATGACTGATATCCCACCCTGTCTCAACTCTTGAACCTTAGGTGCTCTCTTCCTTTACACTCCAAGAAACAAAACCGTCATAGAAAGCTCTGGAGAAAGTCTCCCAAGTCGCTACAGGGGATCCATATAGCAAAGATCCTAAATATGTCCTCCCCCACTCTTTTACCTGCGAAGCTGAAGAATGACATAACGAACACCATGGGACTTGGTTAAACCAACGATTTCTAATAGTTCCATGCATGTAGTCAAGAACTCATAGGCATCCTTGCCAAAACTTTGATGGGTCCATCTTCCTGAACTTCTCATGACGACACTGCTCATCCTTGGTCACCATAACTATAGGTGCAACCTGACCCTCAATAACTAGTGTTGGATTTATCTCTCAATAATAGGAGTACAAGTGGGCTGCCCACCTTGACCCTGCACACCGGGAGGTTGATGCTAATACGAAACCTAATCACTCTGGTATGCAATCTCAGAAGTGTGCCTGTCGCTTTACCAGTCTATTCCATGTTCTTAAGCACGCCCAACACCCTCAATAATATGTCCTGAAGCAATGGCGTGGTTGTATACTTATTAGGAATTGAGTCTCATTTAACCTCAAGCTCAAGCGAAATACCCCTCTCATGCTCTCAAGCTAGTGGTACTCCTCAGGCTTAACTTTGACCTCAGCCTCAGCCTCTAATTCTATTTCTATCTCTACCCCAAGTTGGGGTCTCAATGATGATCTCAGGGGCTACCTACCCTCCATCAGAAGCTGATGCTCTAAGTACAACTATACAAAGCACACGTGACACTCAGCACCACACAAAAATCCACGCATAACTAAATTGAAAGAAGTAAAAAAGAATTTTCCTAACAGTCTCCATAGCCTTTCAAAGATAAGCAATAGACGTCTTCGTGTCGATCCTTGAGACTCTATTCGACTGGCTTGTATACATATGTGACCTATGAACCTATGGCTCTAATACCAAATTGTCATAACCCGAAATTGGGTGAGATGGACTTGTCTTTACCCTACCGAGATAAGTCAGCATAAATGAGAAAAAATAACAAATTAAAGCAGAAGGTAAAAACAATAATAACATTCTACATATAAAAGAAAAGCATAAGAGACAGGAACCATATTCTAAAACCATCCTAAGATTGGTGTCACTAGTACAAACCTTTATTTTTAACTGAAATGGAGGAAAAATAATACAAGTCTAAATGTCATAGTCCTTAGAATAGAACCCAACAAAAAGTAAAGGAATCTTGAGAGTCTGCTAAAGTACAAGCACACTACCTCTTAAAAGTCCAGAAGCTCAGCCCAATAAGAAAGGAAAGGATTAGGAGGTACCAAGCTCAGTACACATAAGTGTAGAAGTAACGATGAGTACTTAACAATATGGTACCCAACAAATATAATATAAGACTAAGTAAAACAATGAAGAATGAAAGTACTCCTTTCATCCCAACTGATATGGGGTGAACCCTTGTGATCTAACCTACTTAGGTAGCCTAACACTCTTAGACTCAGCCCAATTTCTTTTTCACTTTTCATCTACTCTAACACAGAACAATAACTACGAATTTAACAACACATGCACGTATAGGAACAAGTTCTAACTTTGTATTTAACTCGTGCCACAAAACACTTAGCCTTACAAAATTCATCCAGGCCAACACATTACCTATGACTAGTCTGCCTGCTCCTTTGAATAGGTTACAACACATAGTCATTTCCCAGTCATATGTTAAGTCAGCTGACATCCCCAAATGATAGGACAATTCAAAGAATTTACAAGTTTATCTAAATATGCTGAGAAGTCCCAAACAGATAGAAACTGCCCAAAAATGCTAATTGCCTATGCAAATGCAGGAAACCTTCAAATTTTGTGCCAACATAGTGCCTTGGTGCCAAGATTCGTGCCCTGACATAGGGTATGGATTTTGATGTTATTCTGGTATGGATTGGTTGCATTCATATTATGTTTCTATTGATTGTAGCACCCCTAGGGTCACATTCCAAGTTCCTAATGAGTCCATCCTTAAGTGGAAGGGAACAAATTTAGTGTTTAAGGGAAAGTTTGCCTCTTATGTAAAGGCTGTGAAATTGATTTCCAAAGGTTGCGTATATCATGTTGTCCGGGTCATGGATGTTGAGTCCAAAGTCCCTACTTTTGATTCAATTCCTATAATTAATGAGTTTTTCGATGAATTGGATGATATTCCTCCCGAAAGGAAAATTGACTTTAGCATTAATTTTTTGCCCAACACTCAACCAATATACCTCCATATTGAATGGCCTCAGAGGAGTTGAAGGAATTTCAAAAACATTAAGAGACTTGCTTGATAAAGGATTCATAAGGCCAGTGTGTCTCCATAGGGTGTTCTCTATTGATTGTAAGGAAGAAGGATGGTTCACTTTGGATGTGTGTTGATTATGGACAATTGAATAAGGTGACTATTGAAAACAAGTATCCACTCCCGAGGATTGATAACCTATTTGACCAACTACAAGGTGCAAGCTATTTTTCTAAGATTGATCTTCAGTACGAATATCACCAATTGAGGGTAAAAGAGGATGACATTCCAAAGATGAAATTTAGAACTTGATCTGGTCATTTTGAATTCTTGGTTATGCCTTTGGACTAACAAATGTTCCCGATGCTTTCATGGATTTGATGAATAGGGTCTTCAAACCATATGTGGATATGGTCATGGTTGTGTCCGTAGATGATATATTGGTCTATTCGCGGGATGTAAAGGAGCATGAGGATTATTTATGGATTGTGTAGCAAACATCGAAAGATAGGCAACTTTTTGCCAAGTTTAGCAAGTATTTTGGATAAGGGAGGTGGCTTTTCTTAGCCATATTATTTCAGGTGATGGTATTAGAGTTGATCCTAAGAAGATCGAGGCAGTGAAAAATTGGCCTAGACTATTATTTCCTTCCAATATTATGAGCTTTGGTTTGGCTGGATATTATATAAGATTTGTTGAAGGGTTTTCTTCCATTGCCTCTCCTTTAACTAAGTTGACCCAAAAGAAAGTGAAATTTTAATGGTATGATGAATGTGAGAAAAGTTTTCAAATATTGAAAAATCATCTTACTTTAGCCCCTATTTTGACATTGCCAGAAGGTCCGGATTGTTTTGTTGTCTATTGTGATGCCTCACATATAGCTTGGATTGTGTGTTAATGCAACATGGAAAAGTTATTACCTATGCCTCAAGGCAATTGAAAGTACATGAAAGGAACAATCCAACTCATGATCTTGAGTTATTGTACATTGTGTTTGCATTAAAGATTTGGTGACACTATCTCTATGGGGTGCATGTTGACATATTCACCGACCATAAGAGTTTGCAATGTGTTTGGCCAAAAGAACTTGAACCTAAGGCAAAGGAGGTGGTTGGAGCTTTTAAAGGACTATGATATGAGTATGATGTATCACTTCAGCAAAGTTAATGTTGTAACTGATGCATTGAGTAGAATGTCTATGGCAACTTTGTGCATATTGAGAATGGAGAAAAAGAGTTAGTTAAAGAAGTATACCATTTGGCTCGTTTGGGTGTAAGGTTGAATAGCTTGAACAATGGTGGTATTCTTGTATAAGATAGGGTGGAATTGTATTTGATAGCGGAAGTTAAAGCAAAACAAGATATGGATCCTACTTTGGTTGAATTGAAGGTAGTGGTTGATAAGAAGTTGAGGTCTTCTCAGGAGATAGAGTGTTTCGTTACCGAGGGCAGTTGTAAGACTCATAACTCTAAGTGTCCTATTCATCCAGGAATCTACCAAAATGTATAGAGATTTGAAACCATGCTATCTTTCCTCCACTTAAATACCAAACTAGTTGCAAAAACCAGGTTTCAAACCCATAAATATGCTTAACGCACACCTTTTAACATACTAGCCATAGGACCAAAACCAAGGGGACTTATAAAACAGGTCATCAATGACAACACTCATTCCAAAGGCACATCCACAGAAGTAATGATGTATTTTTCTATTTGCGAATAGTGATAAATTAAAGTATAAAATAAGTATTTATACATAAAAAGACAACTCGCGTAGCACCCTACAAGAAGTCTTGCAAAATTCCCCTAATGTAACAAGTAAATTAGTAGTTTGAATAAGAAACAACTGCAACATGAATAAACACAACGAATTATGGATGAAAATTTATGCCATTATTCTAAAATCAGAAGCTGCACCCCAGATTGGCATATGATATACTTTAATGTCTTATGGGTTCACTACTTTAGTGGCAAAAATGAAGCAACCACTATCATAGATGAATTGTATTGCCAAAGATGCCAGGAACTTAGAGACAACTAATTCTCAATATCAAAGTATCCCTAAAACTTATGATACTCGGCAGTAACAATAGATGAATCTAAGAAATTGGCAAACACATCTCTAATCTTTAGCATACATTGCAGTCCTTAGAAGTGACGTTCTGCACTCCCAACATATTGCAGCTCCTATTTTCCCAAGGTAGTGACCCTGAGGGTCAAAGAAAAGCACTGTGAAAAATAGTCTGTATCCATCTCTCTCAATCACACCCATCACCAAGTACACCTTGTATTATCCAGCATGGCTGCCAGGTAATCAACCTCAAGTGCTAGCACATCAATGGCAGAACCATGATATTTGCGAAACTCCTCCTTCCCCTTGTCTGTCTGATTCCCAATTGAGACACCAAAAGTTGATCCACGTAGATAACCATCGATAAATGCTTCAGGAATACCAAAAGCTGCTTCAGCAAGAAGCCTCTCAGCCTTAACTAAAAAAAATGCCAAGTAGTAATTATCTTCTCCATCATACCTTCTTAATTAGCTAAGTTCATAATTCTATAAATCTCATGTGATTCTTCTTTCAAAATCATGAGCTATAGGTCTACCACTTTATGCCATCTCACATACTAATTGAAAACTCTTTCTCTACCTTCTATCATGAAAATTAGATGATACTAACTACTTTTTAAACAAGACTCGAGAAGAACTTGTCTTATCACTCCATTTCTTAGAAAGTAACTCTATTGCACGATTTAGAACATGAAAAACACCAGATACAAATTGGGATCACCTAGATACCGATTGGATTCAAGAAATATCACGAAAGTAATAAAGAAGGGAATTTTCCTAAGGTCCTTAAGCCTCTCAAAGAAAAGTAAGGGCATCCTCATACCATTCCACAAGACTCTACTAGACCTGTCGTTATGTGATGAGATCAATGAACCTAAATATTGGGTGAATACACACTTTGTTAAGAGTTTGCCAAAGACTAGAAAGCAATTTGATGCAATATGGGGTTTTGTTGATAGAATGACGAAAACAACCCATTTTTATTGGTAAAGACTTCAAGAATTGGTAAGATTGCATAGGGTACCGTTGTCTATAATAATTGATCATGGTGCTCAATTCACTTCTCATTTTTGGAGGTCTTTCCAAAAGCGCCTTGGTACAGAGTTGAAGCTAAGTACCGTATTCATCCTTAAATGGATGGGCAAACCGAAAGGACAATCTAAACGCTGAAGATATATTAAGGGCATGTGTGCTTGATCTCAAAGGTGGTTGGGATGATCATTTTATCTCTTATTAAATTATAACAATAGTTTTCACTCAAGTATCGAGATGACACCATTTGAAGATTTATATGGTAGATGATGTTGATCACTGGTGGGATGGTTTGAAGTTGGAGAGATGTCCTTGATTGGAACAGATTTGGTACTCGATGCAATAGAGAAAGTGAAGGTCATAAGGGAAAGGTTAAAGGCTGCCCATAGTCATCAAAAGTCATACGCCAATGTTAGAAGAAGAGACCTTAAGTTTGATGAAGGTATTGGGTGTATTTGAAGGTTTCACCTATGAAGGGAGTAACGTGTTTTGGCAGGAAGGGCAAATTGAGTCCTAGATATGTGGGGCCTTATGAGATTATGAAGCTATCTAGATTTGCCTAAGGAGTTAGCTATGGTTCATCCGGTGTTTCATGTGTCAATGTTGAGAAAATTGATTGGTGATCCTAATTGCATTGTTTCATTGAAGGATGCGACTGTTGAGGAAGATTTGACTTATGAAGAAGGACTGGTTGAGATTTTAGACTAGCAAGTGAAGACACTAAGAAATAAGGAAGTTGTACCCATCAAAGTGCTATGGATAAACCAACAAATTGAGGGTCCTAGTTGGTAATCGGAGGCGGACGTAACGAAACGATTTCCTTAACTCCTTCCTTCTATTCAACCTAAGCTACCAAATATGATCTATTCTCCCAAAATCTCATGAATATGTGTTTCCTTGTCATATTGCCTGCATGCATGATCATGAGACTGTTTTTGAAAGATATTTGATGCATAATGTAACGACCGAAACTAGGGGCCTAGTTGTCACACGGCGAATGACATACCCGAAAGCACCTCACCCAAGCCATCTTAAATATCTTAAACAATCAAAGGCAATGACATAAAAATAAGATATAAAATAGGGAAAACGGAGCTAAGGGACACAACATGAATCTAAAAGGGGATAAAAGAACCAATTACAACCATTGCAAGTGTCCAACAATACCTCTAACATAAACTTGGCGGGAGCAAAGATCTGTGGAGGATATCAAGGATCGGTCCCTACATGGTTAAACCATGTAGGCATAGAGCATGGTCAGTACTTTGAATATATTGGTATGTAGGTATGCGATGCATGTCATGAATAAAATGATGAAATAATGCATACTAAAATCTCATAATAAAATTGTATATCTACAAGGCATTAGTGATCATAAACGAGCCAATATCTTTTAAACTAAAAGGGTAAATTTAGAAAAGAACTTAGTTGGATGCATAAATGAACATATTCATGATGATTAAGAAAAATCATATGAACTAAGATCATGTATAAGTTGTAGGGATTCAAATCATATACAACAAAAGATACATCTTTAAAGTAAGAGGAGAACATACATGCGGGTGGTCATTTAATATATTAATCATAGAACATGAGATAATGCATGTGGATAATGAGGAACATAACTTTACTCGATTACATGATGAGACACATAAACTTTGATTATAGTCAAGAAACACATGTTTTGACTTGTACATTTAAAATGGTAATATCCTTAGGTGAACCGTGCATCACTTTACATAAAGACTATTTCAATATGGAACAAACATTAGTAACCATAAAGGAGACCACTTCACATACTTGAACATATAATCATATACCTTTAGGAGAAATACCATTTAGAAGTAATAAGGATCATAACTTACGAAGGCAAAACCATTTTAACTTGCAAAAATAATGAGTTATATGAACTTTAAAATACTCTCGCAGTAATAAACATCTTTGAACATAGCAATAGGCAAACATCATAAATCATTATAAGATAGCTTCTTAGGAACATCAGGATACATATGTGAGGAATCATAGGTCAAGAGTGAGAAATCCCTTGGAGAGTTCATAAACATAGTGAGAGAGACCATAATAGACATAAACCATATTAGCTAATTCACGGAGTCCCAATGTTTCCGCTACACAGGAAGAAAGGGAGAAGTCACTTTGCCAAGGTGAACCTCCTAATGCCTCAGTGGACCCAAGTACTTTCCTCAAGCCCTTATATTTAGGGTACTCACCTTATAGGGATTTGAGTAATCACCTCTAATCCCTTGACCTACAACGGCACGTAGTTATGAGACTTGGGTACTCATCTCTAGTCCGCTCGGTGCTACGTAATTCTCTTGCAAGAGTAGAAAGTCATAAACCATAGCATCATATCATAAAATCATTTTAAGTCATGTGGGAGGAAAATTTATCCAATCCCCAACCTATTGACGTCGTAGAGTCAATGTCATAAGATAGCTTCTTGATCATTCCTTAGATGGAAGATCCTCCACCATAAAAACTTTCATTCTTTAATGAGATGGGAGATGCTCTACCATCAACATTCATTGTTTGGAAAATTTTCATAAATAACCATTAGACATGGAATACCTCATAAGCTTTCATTCCTCATTAAAACTTCATTTAGTAACGTTTCATAAAACTTTGAAGGAGTCCTTAACATTCTTAATATTCGTGTCATGCAAAGAAAAGACTTCATAAACTTATATGTTTTTATAGCATTTCTCATGAATCACAACATAGACAATGACTCTTAACTTTCAAAACCTTCATAGTTCACATAGCATATAAAGAAATCTTCCTATTCTCACGAAACATTCTTTCACATGGGTTTAAATTCAAACTTGTGGTTTGATGCCTCTTACTTGAATTCATGCAATTTATAACCCTTCAAGTCAACTAGGATAAATATGAATTTCAACCCAATATTCATCATAGATTATAATATGCTATAATATGCTTCATACAACTAGGAATGCATCATAAAATCCATGTTCAAATCAATTTCTCAAAACTTCACAACATACATAAACCTTGGGCCCAATTTAAAGTAAAGAAACTTTAGCTTTGTGAAGGGAAGGGATCCACAAATCAAACTCACAAATCTTAGCCGAAGATTTATGGAAAAAATCACGAACTTTGGTGAAGAAACTCGAAACCCTAGCCTTGTCTTCAATGGAGGAACTTGAGGGACTCGGCAAAACTTAAGGCTTGGGTAGAAGGGGATTATTTTTAAGAATAGGGGTTATTAGGGATGTATGGAACTGATATACGATGTGAAAGAGGCCAAAACGGCATAACATTGGGTTTAGGATATGAGGAAATGATGAAAACAACCTTCATAAAACTGGCCGGATCAAACCATGAAATGACCGATTATGGGTTGTTTTTGAACCATGGGCCATAGGTCCTGTCCATCTGGTATCTTTCCTGAAACCCAAGAAATTGATCCACTAATCTCAAAATGACGAAACCTTCCCACGACTGCACATGGACTTATATGTCGTGGTTGGACTCGTAGAGTCCTTTCACACTTAGCCAAATTTCTCATTTTCTTAGGCCTCAACTACGAAGTGGTTCTACGGGTCATACCTCAATCTACGAGTCATGTTGTTAATCGTAGACCACCTTCCAGAAACTCTTAATTTCCTTCGTTTGGCACCCCCTTCTCCGACCCTATCTACGAGCAGTAGAACACTTAATGACCCGTAAAACCTTCTTGTACTCCATTTCCAAACTATCAAAATTTAACCCCAACTAAACACCAAATCTACGAGGCCTTTGTACGGTCCGTGAATTAGACCACAACCCGTACTTAGGTCTTGTGGTTTCATAACAGGGGTCAAATTCTCATTATTTATCTTGATCTTGACTTCAAACAAGCTAGACATTACAATATCCCCCTCGGAAATATTAGTCCCCGAATGTAAAACAAGCTAGCACGATAAGAGATAAATGTAAATGCAATAAGCAATCCAAGTATCATTTTCATGCAAAATTGTCAATCATCGACATCAATATTATTTTAAATGCATACATTATATATCTTCATGATTGCACATGACGTTCTAATCAAAACTAACTTCATGATTATACATATACAATGAGTATCAAGTCTAGCTAGTAAATGATGCATGAAGGTGAACATGAAACTACCCCTTTCACCAATATCCAACCCAACCACTTACACCCAAACATCAACTATAATATCACGAACATGAAGCCAATCTACATCAATATCATCATCACACAAGGAGAATTCATAAAATATCAGGTGAAGCACCACACTAATTCTGGAGACCCTTAGAGGGGCAGGGTTGAGATCGTCGAGGACTATCCTTATAATTCTTAGGGACCCATGGATAATGTCTCATCCTATGATCCGTCGCATCACACCCGAAAATGCACTCGAACCGGCTAAACAATCTCCTGGATGACATGTAGAGAAAACTTGACCACCGACACCCTCACCTTGATACTTAGGGCTAGGCACACCATCCTTGTGAAACTTGGGCCTAAAAGCAGCCTCAAAAGTTGACCCGTCCTCGATTCCAGCCTTCTTAGAGTCGTTTGCTTTCTTCCTCATCTTCTCATCTTCAATTTACTCAATATAATTCATGAGGCTTAAAATATCAATTTCCTTTATTAACATAGAGGTCCTGCACTCTTAGATAAGTAAGTCGAATAACCCCAACATGAATTTGCTCATTCTAGCACGGGGATCGACAACCAATGATGGGGTATATTGGAGAGTTAAGTGAACTTGAGGAAATACTCCTTCACACTCATGTTCCCATGCTTAAGGCTGATAAATTCTTGCATCTTGGCTTCCCTCAACTCCAAGGGAAACAAACGATCTAGAAATGCACCCTTAAACTCTTCCAAAAGAAATGGGACCCCAATCCTCACTCCTCCATTGAGTTTGCCATATTTTAATTGGAAGGCCGCTAACTATTCTTTTTCCGCTGAGGTCACTCCCATAATGGCCAACACCTTTTTGCACTCCACAAAAACTTGAGCATCTTCCTTAGCATTTGACCCATGGAACTCGAGAGGGTTCATCCTAGCAAAGTCCCTCACTCTAGAGGCCGGAGTTTGCACATTCGGGGCATTAACACCTTGGTTGGTTTCACTTGGGTGGTCACCACTTGTGCCAACATAGTCATAGTGGCCTAAAACTCCGCATGAGTAATACCTCATCTTGAGGAGTTCGAGGCATTCTTCTTGGAGGCATTATCTATAAAAGTGCAAAGAACGATCCGTTTGACAAAAGGGAACCTTAGGGAAACTCTAAAGCACGACATAGATCATGAAGGAAGTGAGATAATTCCTAAACTCCTTATAACCTCCTACTCATAGATGTTGCATGCTTCACATACATGAATAAGACTCTATTCAACGCAGTATGTTAGATTCCATGGAACATCTCAAAATATCATTCTTTGATACCAAGTTTGTGACGACCCGACCTAGGGGCTTAGTTATCACATGGCAGATGACATACCCGAAGGCACCTCATCCAAGACATCTTAAATATCTTAAGCATATATAGGCAATGACATAAAAATAAGATATAAAACTAAAGGAAACGGGGCTAAGGTCCATAACACGAATCTAAAAGGAGATAAAAGAACCAATTAAAACCATAGCAAGTTTACAACAATACCTCTAACATAATCTTGGCGGGGCTAAGACATGTTCAAGCTCACCCTCAAAATATATTTGCAGCAAAAGAGATTGTACAACTGAAACTAAAATGACTTTAGTACATCAATCTAGAAAGGAACTAGGATGTTGTCCCTGAACTAGAGGACTCACAAGCTTCCGTCTTCAATGATCTAAAGCGAGTCATGTGGAGGATATCAAGGAGCATCGGTCCTTACATGGTTAAATTATGTAGGCCTAGAGTATGCGTCAGTACTCTGAATGTACTAGTATGTAGGTATCCAATGCATGTCATGAATAAAAGGATGAAATAATGCATACTAAATCTCATATTAAAATCGTATATTTACAAGGCATTAGCAATCATAAACGAGCCAATATCTTTTAAACTAAAAGGGTAACTTTTGGTAGAACTTAGTTGGATGCATAAATGAACATAGTCATGACGATTAAGGAAAATTATATGAACTTAGATCATGCATAAGTTGTAGGGATTCAAATCATATACCACATAAGAAACATCTTTAAACTAAGAGGATAACATACATGCGTGTGGTCATTTAATACATTACTTTAACCATAGCACATGAGATAATGCATGTGAACAATGAGGAACATACCTTTACTCGATTACATAAAGAGACACATAAACTTTGATTAGTGAAGAAACATATGTTTTGTCTTGTACATTTAAAATAGTAATATCCTTAGGGGAACCATGTATCACTTTACATAAAGACTATTTCAATATGGAAAAAACATTAGTAAACATAAAGGAGACCACTTCACATACTTGAACATATAGTCATATACCTTTAGGAAAATACCATTTAGAAGTAATAAGGACCGTAACTTACAATGGCAAAACCATTTGAACTTGCAAAAATAATGAGTTATATGAACTTTAAAATACTCTCGTAGTAATAAACATCTCTAAACATAGTAATAGACAAATATCATAAATCGTTATAAGATAGCTTCTTAGGAACATAAGGATACGTATATGAGGAATCATAGGTTAAGAGTTACATATACCATAATTTAATGGAGAGTTCATAAACATAGTGAGAGATACCATAACCAATATAAATCACGTGAGCTAATTCACAGAGTCCCGACATTTCCCCTACACCGGAAGAAAGGGAGAAGTCACTTCGCCAAGGTAAACCTCCTAATGCTTAAGTGGATCCACTAATCCTTGTGAGAACTGGGTACTCACCTCTAGTTCTTGGACTCAAGTACTTGTCTCAAGCCATTATCTTTAGGGTACTCGCCTCACAGGGATTTTGGTAATCGCCTCTAATCCCTTGACCAACAGTGACACATAATTATGGGACTTGGATACTCACCACTAGTCCGCTCGGTACTATATAATTCTCTCACAAGAGTAGAAAGTCATAAACCATAGCATCATATCATAAAATCATTCTAAGTCATGTGGCAAGGCAATTTATCCAATCCCTAACCCGTTGACATCATAGAGTCAAAGTCACAAGATAGCTCCGTGATCATTCCTTAAATAGGAGATCCTCCACGATAAAAACATTCATTCTTTAACGAGATAGGAGATCCTCTACCATCAACATTCATTGTTTGGGAAAATTTCATAAATCACCATTAAACATGGAATATCTCATAATCCTTCATTCCTCATTAAAACTTCATTTAATAACATTTCGTAAAACTTGGAAGGAGTCCTTAACATTCTTAATATTCATGTCATGCAAAGAAAAGACTTCATACACTTAGATAAGTTTTTATAGCATTTCTCATGAATCCACAACATAGACAATGACTCTTAACTTTCAAAATCTTCATAGTTCACATAGCATATATGGAAATCTTCTTATTCTCACGAAACATTCTTTCATATGGGTTTAAATTCAAACTTGTGGTTTTATGCCTAAAGACTTGAATTCATGCAATTCATACATATATAATACATACATAAGATAGAGCAATATCATTTATAATCCTTCAAATCAACTCAACTTGATCCTTGTAAAAAACTAACAAGGATAAATATGAATTTCAACTCAATATTCATCATAGATATATAATGCATACATGGATTTAAATTCAAACTTATGGTTTCATGCCTAAAGACTTGAATTCATGCAATTCATACATATATAATGCATACATAAGATAAAGCAACATCATTTATAACGCTTCAAATCAACTCAACTTGATCCTTGTAAAACCCTAACAAAGGATAAACATGAATTTCAACTCAATATTCATCATAGACTATAACATGCTACTAATATGCTTCATACGACTATGAATGCATCATAAAATCCATGTTCAAATCAATTTTCGAAAAATTCACAACATACATAAAACTTGGGTCCAATTTAAAGTAAATAAACTTGAGCTCTATGAAGGGAAGGGCTACACAAATCAAACTCACATACCTTAGCCAAGGATTTACGAGAGAAATCATGAACTCTGGTGAAGAAACCCGAAACCCCAGCATTATCTTAAATGGAGGACCTTGGGGGACTTGGTAGAATTTAGGGCTTAGATAGAAGTGGGTGAATTTTATGAATAGGGGTAATTGGGGTTGTACGGAATTGTTATAGGGCGTGTAAAAGGTTAAAATAACGTAATGTTGGTTTAGGATGTGAGAAAATGATGAAAACACCTTTTATAAACTGGTTGGATCGAACCATGAAGGCCCGATTGTGGGTCGTGGTTTGAATCATGGGTTGTAGGTCTTGTCTGTATAGTATCTTTCCTAAAACCCCTGAAACTGATCCACTAAACTCAAAATGATGAAACCTTCCTATGGGCCGTACATGAACTTACGGGTCATGGTTAGACTCATAGATTCCATCCACACTTATCCAAATTTCTCATTTTCTTGGACCACAACTATGAATCAATCTACGGATTCTACCTCAACTTACGAGCCATGTTGTTAATTGTAGCTCACCTTCCAGAAACACCAAATTTCCTTCATTTGGCACCCTCTTCTATGACCTTATCTATGAGCCGTAGAATACTTAATGACCTGTAAAACATTCTCGTACTCCCCTTCTACACTTTCAAAATTTAACCCCAACCAAACACCCGATCTACGAGGCCTTTGTGTACGATCCATCAACTAGACCACGACCTGTACTTAGTCTCGTGGTTTCATTCCAGTGATCAAATTCTCATCCTTTATCTTGGTCTCGACTTCAAAATTGCGGGCCATTACACATAAGTTGGATGATTTTGTTAATATAATGACTAAGTTTTATTTTTGCATTCATGATGGGTTGATGGTTACATTTCTACTCTAGTCAAGCTTACTTCTATCTCATTCGAGGATGAATGATCCCAAGGGAAAAATATTATAATGCCCTACTTATTGAAAAACCTGGATAATGGAAAAGTTGCAAAAATTCTAATCAGGACCGGTGTTACAAACCAATCTATGGTTCATGGATTGAACCATAGGTCGTAGAAAGGTCTCGTGGCTAAGGTATTGAAGTTGATGAAAAATTTTTGGTTACAAAAAGTCACTCTACAGAGGGCTTTATGGATCGTACATAGAAATTCAGCTCGTAAATTGTGTCGTGAAAAGGACGTTGAGAATGGAAATTTTTTCTAAGTCTACGGAGGTTCTACGAGGTGATATACAGTCCATAGTTACAGACTGTACTATTGGATTGTGGTTTGAGAAGTGCAAATTCTAATAGCTCAATTTTTGGGACCATGACTAGCACGAGGCAAAGCACGACCCGTTGAGTGGATCACGGGCCATAAGCGTGGTTTCATGGATAGGTCAGGCAGATTATAAATGAAGGATTTTTTTGGTCATTTCTAATTCATTTAGCTCCTCAACTACATTGTTTTGACCCTTCTTACTAATTTAACCAACTCAAATCCTATAAAACCTATTCCTAATTCATTCACTCTCAAAATCCTCTCCCAAATTCCAAATTTTCTCTCTCTAAGCAAGGAACTCTATTGGAGCTAGGGTTTCAAGTTTTTGACTAAGCATTTCCAATTTTTTCATCTCCAATTTTTAAGGTCCTTTACTTGAGGTATGTAAAGCTTCATTCATGAACTAGATTCATCCATGAAGCCCAACTCAAACCTCCATTTTTCTCAAAGTTTGAGCATGAATTTCTATGGATTTTTATGATGACATTTCAAATGGTTTGATTATGATTATTACATGGTTATTATGCCTATTTATGCATGAATTATGAAGGAATACGTGATTTCTATGAGTTCCAAGTGAGTTAAAGTGATTTTAAGCATATGATGATTAGATCTTATTGAATTGATGTGGATTCCTTTATTAATGATCCAAATTGATTTCAATTGCATGATTTTAGCTTAATTGCTCATGAACCCACACATGATCCTAATTTTCTATGACAAAGTTATAATTTTCATGAATTATGATTATAAATATGAAAAGTGTATTTTATGATGATGATGTTATGATGATAATAATGATGATGATATGATGATGAGGGAGTAAGACCCTAATGTTGATGAAATGATGATAAGATGGGAGTATACCCACACTAAAAGCAAAATTATGTAGATGGACTATTTCTATGTGTGAGAAATATTGCAGAAGAATATTATTGAATTGTTGTTTACATTTTTACATTGAAACCCTATTTATAAATGTTATATTAGACTCCTTTTCCAACTAGGATACTATAATACAATCCTTTTCCAAGTAGGATTCCATATACTATTACTATTCCTAATCCTATTCTAAGTAGAATTATAGATAGTATTCTTATTCTTATTCCTATTCTAACACTCTTCCTCAAGCTGGTACATACAAGTCATATGTACCTAGCTTGTTACAAATGTAATTAATACGATGATCGATGAAGAGCTTGGTAAGATATCTACAAGTTGATCACCCAACTTCACAAAATTGACAACCAATCTCAATGTATTTAGTCTTCTCGTGAAATGGTGAATTTGATGCATAATTCTAGTCAATATCAATGTGCTTGATCTTCTTATGAAATACTAAATTTGATACATAATGACGATAAAATACAGAGTGATAAATTCCTGAAGTACAGTGTTGAACTTTCCAAACCAAGGTTGAGAAGACTGTTTTAGATCATAGAGTAACCTACACAATTAACATACAAGTCTACCTAACTTCCCCTGAGCAACAAAACCAGGTGGTTGCTCTATATAAATTTCTTCCTTGAGACCATCATAAAAAAGACATTATTAATGTCCACTTGATAAAAAAACTCATGCACTGGATTATTAGATATGATGGCTGAAAGTGGTCACAATTCGAGAAATAAAATTATATGGGTAGGGTCGGAATGATGACATGACCCTAGTGAGAAAGAGAACTATATGGATAGGATTGTAATGGTGGCACGACCCTACTGAAAAATAGAAATTATATAAGTACGATCATATTGATGACATGACCCTACTGCAAAAGAGATATTGTATGAATAGGGTCGGAATGATAGCATGACCCTACACAAAGTAGATTTGATGAGTCACCAAAAAGACGAATAAAACTATGTAAATCAAATCCAAGTCACCAAAAAGACACAGTGTCGTGCAACTCAGATATGAGAAAGTAGTTCAAAAAATTCACGGTACTACACAAATTGAATATGAAAAGTAGTCCGAGGAGATGCACGGTGCTATACAAATTGAATATGAGAAAGTAGTCATAAGAAACATGGCACGGTGTTACACATGATAAATATGAAAAAATAGTCACCGAAAAGATGACACGGTGCTACACTTAGATATATTTAAAAAAAAATAGTCACCGGAATTATCTCTTGCACTGCCCTTTCCAATGGGTTTCGAAGATAAAAATCCTTTATTGATTAGCCCATAAACTGACCTAGGTAAATCCATGAACTCCATTGGATTATTCCTTCTGACTAAGCATGTCACAGTACTACATAAACACTGACAGATGTGGGGTTAACACAAAACAACCCTAGAAAGTCACTGAAAATTGACGCACAGTGACCTAATTTTTTTTCTAACATAGTCATTGGCCAGACAGGCAGCATATATGGGTCATAGCCGCCCGCCGGCAGCGGAAGCTCTTTGATTTTCTCCAGGACCGTAGAAACTCTGATACCATGTGAGAAATATTGGATAAGAATATTATTGAATTTTTGTTTACATTATTACATTGAGACCCTATTAATAGATATTATATTAGACTCCTTTTCCAACAAGGATACTATAATATCCAAGTAGGATTCCATATACTATTACTATTCTTAATCCTATTCTAAGTAGGATTGTAGATATTATTCTTATTCATATTCCTATTCTAACACTATGATATGAGATGTTTTCATGAAGCTTTGATGCCTATTTTACAAGCTATGAAAGTATGATTTCGATTAAGTATAAATTATGTTGAAAGTTATGTATTCTATGTATTCCGTCGGATTTGACTTAGCACTAAATAAGCCTATGTGAGGGGACCTTCCCCAACAGTCCTTATATAAATTCTCAAGTCTCATAACGATGTGTCACTGTAGGCTGATGTTAATGTGCCTATAAGACTGTACTTACTATGCTAGGGTTAAGCCTTTATATTCATGTGACACTCACAGTGCTAGGGATAAGCCTAAATGGTGGGGTCGAGTCTACCTTTGTAAAGTAGATTCCTCTTTCACTTGATGTAGATGGAACATCATCATTCCATGTAATAGCTTGCATGGTTTTATTGCCAGTTATGGTCTTATTTCCACATATATAGCTAGGTGATGACAGGTTTTATGATGCTTCTATTTATGGTTTTAAAGATGCATTGATCATTCATATCTTGTCCTTGTTCTATTGATTATGATTATGCATATTGATATTATGTTTTGAAGTTTTTTGATACATGACAAACCTACATATATAGTTCATTTCACATGCTAACGCATATTTCTTTGCCTATATGATCTAACCATGTAGGGATGGACGATGAGACTATTCCTCCATTTCGTGACTAGAGTTGAATTTGATCTTTGAAGATTATTAGTGAGTTCCCATGCTTCAGAGACAAGCCCTGTTCATGTTATGTTTTCATATTGAGACTCTATGATTACATTTTATTCTATCTTGAGGGTGAGCTAGTAAGCATGGTCTGATTCCCACCAAGATCTTATGATGTAGAGATATGTTTTGGACTAAAGATGTAATTCATTGAGGAAAACTATGACTTTGATATTGAAATGTTCCGATTGCTCACTCTCTCATGAATTTCTTACTTTACTTTATGTATGCTTATGATATAAATAAGAGGCTTAGATGGGGAGCTTTCAAATGTCACATTTGTCGTATCACGGCTATGCCCTAGATTCGGGTCGTGACATTTTTCCTCTTGATTATACTCCAAAGCACCATAATCTAGTCAAAAATGAATTCACAATCACAATTCGAAGCTAATGACACCAAAATTATACAATTCGGAAAAAGGGTAAATGGTTCAAAAATGCAACATTGAAAAACGAGCTCAAAATTTGAAAATTTTTACCCAGAAATGTTCCTTAAGCCTTTAGGAATCTAATGGTGAAAATCATTTCGGAAAGGAGTCCAAATGAGGTCACAATCACCATTTTTCTTTTGAAAAATCAAATTCATGACTTAACAATTCTATACCCCTATAATTTTGAATATCCCCTTTGTTCTTGTACAATGGAACCATTGTACTCCTCCTCCATTCATCAGACATCTTGGCAGTCTTCATAATAGCATTGAACAGTCTAGTCAACCACTCTATGTCATCCTTGACCATGTTACAGACTTGATTATTTAAAAAAATTATGATTTCAATGTCAGAAGGTCAAGGAAGTTGATGACTTGATTTAGGAATTATTCTATGTAAATAATTAAATAAAATTTTGACTATCAAATTTTCTTGTAAGAAAAATATCGGCGGGGGAAAATAACAGGTCGTACCTTTTGAGAAGATTCCAATGAAGTTGTCAAGCCCCCAAACTTTGTCGCTACCCAAGATCTAGTTTCTCTAGGAATACTGATGCTGATTCACAAACCAAATGCCTTTTTGTATAAATTGATGAAACAAGGATACAAAATTCTTCACCGTATTTTGCAGTTCCATCTTACGGTTAAAGTCAGATCAATTTTTAGTATATTGACTCTTGTCTTTTGCAATTGTAGTCTATTTCAACTGCCTTTCTTTTCTCCTTTTCACTCCCACCAAGAAACTGACTTCCTCTTGTTTTAGGATTCTCTCTCCCACTAGGAAAACACTTTTTTCATCATGAGTTAACCACTTTCCCACTATTAAAGGAAGTGGTTGGGCAGCTACAACCGCCAAAAGGATAACTACTGTTCATCCTTATCATTTAGGATAAGGTTGAACAGTTAACTGCAACACCATAAATTAATTAACTGCATACTCGGGTCGGATCAAGATTTGGATGGGGTCAGTTCAGATGTGCGACCCATGAACCCCAAAATCTTACATCTCCCACTTCAGACATGGGGGACAAGACCTGAGCCGATATCACATCAACCTTATATATAATTCATATGGCAAAATGGTTTGTGCGACCTGTGACCATAAAGGCTTGACTTCAAGGTCTTATAAGCCTTTTATAGGAATTTAATCACGTACGGAAGGAATCCACTATCAATCATTAGGATATTTATACTCACAATATCCTAAACTTTAACTACTCCAGTAGTTAATCATCTTATCCCTCATCCTCTTCAAGAGACTGACCCGCGAGTCCAAATTTAATATCAATTTTAATAGTCTTCCCTTTCAACTCGAATCTATCTATATAAAATCAACTGCTTTCCTAGACATGCACCGCATTGTTGAATCATACGTGGCTATTAGTAACATGCTAAAGTAGCAACATCGATTAAAATTTCAAGAAACAGTAAAAGGTCAAAGGGTATTCAATTGAAATGTTTTTCTATGACTTTTCAGGGTCTCACACAATGAAGAAGCGGGGATCATTCTTTCGTTAACCCTCTTGTTGCATAACACACATGGTATGAAACACGTTTTATGATGTTCTCACCTTACACAGGCGCATGTGTCTTACTCCAACTTCGTACAGACCTTGGTCTAGACATTCTCAATGTCTAACCCGAGTTCCTCTCTACAATTATCCTCAAACTCATTTATCAGTGAGACTCTTGTATGATTTCCAAAACAAGTCTAAAATGTGGCAGTGATACATTATCTCTTCATGTTCCCCGACGTAAGAGGTGATTGTTCATGTGAGAGAGCCAATCTCGTGACTTGTTCGACACATTTAATATCAACACATGCCTTTAAGATAAAACAATCATATATATAGATGAGAAGGTTATAACAACAAAGTTATATTACAATACAAATCACATCTTACATAAGCCTAGAGACTTAACATATTTCTCAAATCACATCTTGATATCGCCTTCGTAAAGGGATCAACTACCATTTTACGAGTAGAAATGTATTGTAAATTCACCTCTCCACTTGCTACTATGTCTCTTACAAAATCATACTTGATATCAATGTGTTTGATTTTGCAGTGATACTTAGGATCTTTCTTATATGCAATAGCTGCCTAACTATCACAATATAAAACCATCGATCCTTCATATTCTTTGCAATACATAAATGCTCAAAAAATCTCTTGAACTAAACAACTTCTTGTATTGCAGATGTATTATCCACGAAATGCTAGGTTATTTCTTACTCTCTCTACACAAAAAATGGTACCACCATTTACTAAGAACATAATAGATGTCAATATATTGATCATCACTACCTGTATAACCTCTTATAAATAGTCTGCAGTTCCCTTTAGATATTGAAACATTCTCTTCACTACCTTCCAATGATCTATTGTAGGATTAGATTGATATCTTCTTAGCAGACCTATGACATAATACATGTCTGGTCTACTACACATCATAGAGTACATCAGACTCCCAATTGCACTAGAATATGGAACTACACTTGTTCCTTCTCCTTTTCACTTTTGGGACACATTTCAAGGCTTAAAATTTTACCTGTAGATATTGGAGTATCCATGGGTTTGCAACTACTCATATTAAATCTATCAAATATCTTTTTAATATAGTTTTCTTGAGACAAACTCAAAAACTTCTTGGAACGATCCCTATAGATCTTAACACCCAATATGTAGTCAGCTTCACCCATATCTTTCATATCAAATGACTTTGAAAACCATGACTTAATAGTTTTCATATACTCCAAATCATTTCTGGTTGATAGTATATCATCTACGTAAAGAGAAAGAATTATAAACTTTTCATTGGATTTGTTCACATATATGGAATGGTCTTCATCGATCATGGTGAAATATAATGAAATCACCTCTTTATGAAATCTCAAGTACCATTGCCTTGAAGATTGCTTTAGGCCATAAATAGATCTCTATAATCTACAAACATTCTTTTCTTGGCCTTTTTCAACAAAACCTACAGGTTGTTTCGTGTAGATCTCCTCATTTAATTCTCCATTGAGAAAAAGCAGTCTTCACATCCATTTGATGTAATTCTAAATCTAACCGTGCAACTGTAGCCAAAAGCAATCGAACAGAGTTAAACTTCATAATTGGTGAAAAGGTTTCGTTATAATCTATCCCAACTTCTTGGGTAAAACCTTTTGCCACCAATCGAGCCTTGTAACTTTCAATTGACCTATCTGATTTACGCTTAATTTTGAGAATCCATATTCCCAATAGTTTTACGCCCTTATGGAAGGAGCCCTTATGGAAGGACAACAAGATCCCAGACTTTGTTGGTTTTCATGGACTTTAATTCTTCTTCCATTGCTTTCAACCATTTATCCTTTTCAGGACTCGACAAAGCCTCAGTCATAGAGTTAGGTTTATCCAACTCTATGTGAGATACCAGGAAAACATAATCCTCAATCTGGTAAGATCGTTTAGGTACTCCTTTTCTCGTACTTTTACACAGTTGAAATTCATATTCCTCAATAGGAATTTAGGATTCAAAACTCCCACTTGGACCAGAAACCATCTCTTGATCATTTGCTTCATAGATCACATCTAATGTCATTCTCTGGTCTTCTAAATTCAACGTTTTGTATAGAGGCGCATCTTTAATTACCTCATTCCTTTTCGGAAACACATTTTCCAAAAAACAAATTGACATCTTATGATTCAATTTCAGTCCCACTTCCATCTTCTAACTCATCAATGAACACATATCCTTTGGAGCGTTCGGAGTATCTAATGAAGATGCATTTCTTTCCATTTGGTCTTAATTTCAAACTCATCCAGAAGATCTTTAATATAAGCAGCATAATCCCAAGGTCGTGGATCATGTGGGTTTGTTCTATGACCAGTTCAAAGTTCAAAAGGAGTGGAAGTTACTGATTTAGAAGGCACTTTATTCAAAATATAGGCCACAGTCAATAATGCATCTTCCCAAAAAGAGATAGGCAAATTTACCAATGGCATCATTGACCTTATCATATCTAATAATGAATAGTCAACGGTCTAATTATGCCTTTTTCATTACATAACTCTTCAAATTATTTGATAGATATTCACATTCTCGCTCGGTTCTCAAAATCTAAATTCTTTTGTCCAATTGATTTTCAACTTCATTCATATATCTCTTAAAGTACTCCAGTTTTTTAGATTTTTGAGAAATCAAATAGACATAACCAAAGCCATGAAATTATCAATGAATATAATGAAATACGTGGCACCAGACCTTGCCTTCACATTCACTAGACCACAAATATCATAATGGATTAATTGAAGTGGGAACATAGCTCTCTTAGCTTTCCCAAATGGTTTTTTGCATAATCTTTCCAGCTTGACAATTTTCACAAGTCGGCAATTCAATTTTAGATAGAAGACCTAAATGTCCTTCTTTTGCCAACATATTTATTTTTTCTTACCCTATGTGACCCAATCTTGCATGTCATGTAACAACATCGATATCATTATTACTTGAACAACATGCCATTACACAATGGTCGACAAAATAGTTATAAGTTGAAGATTATAATCCAAAACGATGAAATGATCATAACGCAGTCCAAAACCATACAAAACAACATCTAGTGTTATTCTAATACTATTGTGACTAAAAAACCAAATCAAAACCATCATCTAAAAGCACTGAGACATATACTAAGTTTCGTCGAATTTTTGGAACATATAGAACATCATACAACATCAAGGATAGGCCACCACGCAAGTCTATTTTGCAAGTGTATATTCCCTTGACTTATAGTCTTGTATTGTTCCCCACACAAGTCCATCTAGATCCAGATGTAACTCAATGAAACTTCATAAATGCTTCTCAATCTCAACTTAGTGCTTGCAACACACACAACACTTAGAGACGCGTTTAGGAATATTACCTTTTTCGGCTGGGTACACTCACGAGCGAAATGCCCCAGAATTTGGCAATTATAGCACTTCAACTTGCTTTTGTCTCTTTTCTTGATAAACCTTTTCCTTTCTTGGAATATGGTTTGTGCTTTTTCTCAGAGGGTCCTTCCTCGGTCACCTTATCCTTTCTCTTCTTCTTCCAATCTTTATTGCGCTTAAAGCCTGAAAATTTCGTACCACTTGATTCAACCATAAAGGCATTATCAATAGTTTTAGCAGCACCAAGCCGCTCGTCTTCAAGTTCAACATATCGTGCAACATCAGAAAAAAATTTTATGCTCTCATTATTGGTCAGGTTAACCTTCAAATATTTTCAACTTATGGGAAGGGACCGGATCACTACCTGAACCTGTTGCTCATAAGACAGAATGTGATCAGCATTCTTATATTGTGCTATCATGTTTGACATCACCCTAAGGTGTTACTTGATACTTCGATCATAACACTTTTTCAAAGTGTCAAACTTTATAGTTAGCTGTCTCAGGCGGGTCACAGAAGTGCCCCCATATGTTCCTCGCAAGTGCGTCCAAATCGCATGAGTATTAGGAAATTCCTCACATTCAGGAATCATTTCATCAACCACAGAGCTTACAATTATTCCATGTAATGGAATCTACCATATTCCAGGCTTTGTAAGTTTCAAGATCTCTTCTGTGTTGAGCAGTGTTACCCTCTTCTGGCTGACAAAGTACATGGTTCATACCTTCAGGCGCATTTTGCTCGTCTAGGACATACCATATCTTACAACTCCAGATGTCGTAATTGTCATCATCTAGTTTCTCATATTTGTTTAAGTTAGCAATAAGACTATTTTATGTTATGTCTGTAGCTTAGAGACATTTATGCAAGTACATTCATCAATCAGGCATGTATATACATTCAAGCAAATTAATTCTAATAATGATTTCACATATGATGTAAAATCGAAAGGATATTCAAAATATCCAATCATCATTTACACTCCAAATGTTTAACTAAAATCAGAAAATAATTTCTTAATGTATATTAATAAAGACTTATTCACAAAGATAACTAAGCCTTAGATCATTATCATATTTCAATGTACCAAGAAACCAAAAAGATTTCAAAATATGATAATACTCATATATTCATATCAAAGAGAGAAACAACATATAACATATGTTTGAATAACTAAACTAAATAATTTTACAAGTCGCTTGTAATAAAGTCCTCCCCACTTAAATTTGAGGTAACGTATATACACACTAAAAGGTCACTAGGCCAAACCTCATGATATACTTTAACTAATGTCTCTTTCCATGGTTCACAAAGAGAATCTACTAAAATAGTCAAACATTCCCAATCTGAGAGATCCACATAATCTTTCAGTTCTATACGCTTTAATTCAAAAAATTGAATAAAGCTAGCAATTGAAGTTGATGGGGACATCTTAAAAAACTTGAACTCTTTTAGTTTCTTGTCTCTTTCCCTTCGAATAGCCCTTTCATTCCTTAACAAGTCTTGTGTCATCTTATGGACACCACTTCTTATGATCTCTCATCCTCGAACGCTTGTTCTTTGATGACGTGCACTTCTACTTTTCCTTTTAACTTGACATCTAGAACTCCCACTTGGAGTGTCTCGAGTTTGTTCATGTTCAGCTATATCTGAAGTAGAAACTAAGAGTCAGAAACACACTTTAATGCGACAGCACATGCCACAAATTTCTGATAGAAGGTATATAGATCACAAAAGGCTTGTAGGTATGAATATAACATTGATTGAACAACACAATTATCCAAACACTTCAAACAATCACAATCTATTCCTTTTAAATTCGTTCGGCTATTAAAATACCCTTCCAAAAAGTCCAAAACGAATAGATAATGAATGATAACATTCAAGCCAAGAATGTTAACAAGCACAACCAAAATATCACCCAAAAACAAAAACAGCAACAATTTTATTAAAAAAAAAACTCAAAAATTGTCGTTTTTCATAAATCATATCTTACTCGATTTACAATCGTTTTTCAATTGCAATACATATACGGAAACCTCAAACCGAGTAGATCATGAAAAACACATTTTTGGGCTGAAAAACAGAACTGAAACTTTTCAAAAAATTCACAAAACAGAATCAGATTCGTTTTTTCTAAAAAATGCTGTGAAAAAATCTGCCAACTTCAGAAGGTCATAACTCACTCGTTTTAAGTCAGAATCACTATTATAATACCAATTCGGAATCATCAAAATGAAGAGAATGGGTTTGTATGAAAATCAAGCAAAAAATAGCGATAAACAAGCATAAAAAAGGGCTAAAAATCGAATCTGCCTATTCTAAAAAACATTAAAATGCACCGAACTTCAATAATCCATATATATAACTTCAAAAAGGCATATGATCATGGAATCATTCAACAAACAACCATGCTCTGATACCATTTGTAAGAAAAATATAAACACAACAGGTCGTACCTTTTGAGAAGATCTCGACGAAGTTGTCAAGCCCTCAAACTTTGTTGCTGCCCAAAATCTGGTCCGTTTCTCTAGGAATATGGACGCTGATTCACAAACGAAATGCCCTTTTGTATAATTTGATTAAATGAGGATACAAAATCCTTCACCGTATTTTGCAGTTAAATCTTACGGTTAAAGTCAGATCAATTCCAATTAGTATACTAACTCTTGTCTTTTGCAGGTGTAGTCTATTTCAACTTCCTTTCTTTTCTCCTTTTCACTCCCACTAGGAAACTAATTTCCTCTTGTTTTAGGATTTTCTCTCCTACTAGGAAAACACCTTTTTCATCATGAGTCAACAACCTTCCCACTATTAAGGGAAGTGGTTGGACGGTTATAATAGCCAAAAGGATAACTATTGTTCATTCTTATCTTTTAGGATAAGGTTGAATAGGTAACTGCAACACTGTAAATTAATTAACCGCATACTCGGGCTGGATCAAGATTTGGATCGAGTCAGTCCACATGTGCGACCCATGAACCCCAAAATCTTACAATTTTATTAATCAAAGTATGTAATATAATAAATTTAAAAAGAAAAAAATCAGTAAAATTATGTTGAAAACATTGAACTAGCACAATGGAAGTTGATCAACTTTGATGAGTTGCTCTCTACCAGCATAAGATAGAAGTTTTGATCCCCAAGCCTTTGTTCTAAAAGTTGATAAAAAATCAATTACATGCTAAAATAGGAGAGAACTTACCTTCTAGATCGTGATTCCAGAAGAAAACATTAGCAGGATCTCTTTTGTTCTTGAGAGGAAAATGTGTTCTATAAGAAAAACCCTGTCGATGGGCTTCTAAAGGAGGCCGATAGTTTCCTCTTAAATTTAGTGGGTAGGATCTTTCATTAATGGGTTAGGATAATAGATTATAAATTGGGTCAAATTTAATGGATATCCTAGTTGGCAAGCCTAGGTGGCGGAATTAGTGCCACATGGATTGCCACATCAGTATTGTTAACTTTTGAGGGGTATTTGTGGTCTCTTAGTATAACGGCGAGGGTATTTTGGTCTCAAAATATAACGAAGGATATAAGTAGTCTATTTTACATAGTTCAGGGGAAATTTTGACCCTTTTCCATTTATATGAAAAGACGATTTTGTTTATTGCAAGGACTTTTAAAAAACAATTAGCTTCTCCAAGAATAAGAACTACATGAAGTTGACCAAATAAATGGCTGAAAATTTTTATCTCATCCAAGGGACAAATTATTCTAATTAGTCTAACCCACTTGATAAACCCTACGAAATGGACAAAATCGGCAAATCTCATCAATTAATAGCATATCGTTATACAAAATCAGAAAATGAAACATATCCATTTGAGAACCAGATAGCAACTTTAAAAATAAAAAAGTTCGTGGCTGATGCATCGGGTCAAATGTTTTGGTTTCGAGCTTTAAGAAGATAATGAATTATAAAGACAAAGTATAAAACACTGCTATGGAATCACAATCAAGTGAAAGATCATTTTTAAACAATAAAAGGAGTATGCTTATTCAAAGAACAAGCAGCTCTACGAATCCACTTTATAGCATAACAAAATGAACATAAAAAGGTCAATAGAACGAAGTTTTTGGAAAATAGGGCAAATATTGTTCATAGAGAAATGGGCAGTCATACAGAAAGGGAAGCAAGCCTGTCTAAAAGGGAGTACACGTATTGAATGTCTAAATAGAAGAAAGTGAATGTGAATGTCTTAAATACCTCTCAAATGTAGTATTATTTCAAGAAAGCACATGTGTCGAGGAGAAGGTGTGTACTTTCTTTCCCCTTTCTTATAACAAATTGAACACGACAAGGTCTATATACGAAAGTTTTTGGAAAATAGGGCAAAGATAGTTCATAGAGAAATGAGACAAGTCATATAGAAAGGCAAGCACACCTGTCTAAAAGGGTGTACATGTGTTAAATGTCTAAATAGAAGAAAGTGAGCGTGAATGTCTGAAATTCACCTCAAATGTAGTATTATTTTAAGAAAGCACAACTGTTGACGAGAAGGTGTGTGCTTTCTTTCTCCTTTTTTATAACAAAATAAACAAGGTTTACAGATGAAAGTTTTTGGAAAACAAGGCAAAGATAGTTCATAAAGAAATGGGACAGGCCATACAGAAAGGGAAGCACACCTATCTAAAAGAGAGTACACGTGTTGAATGTCTAAATAGAAGAAAGTAAGCGTGAATGTCCGAAATATCCCTCAAATGCAGTATAATTTCAAGAAAGCGCACGTGTTGACAAGAAGGTGTATGTTTTCCCCTTTCTTATAACAAAATGAACAAGGCCTATAGACGGAAGTTTTTGAAAAACAGGGCAAAGATAGTTCATAAAAAAATGAGACAGGCCACACAGAAAAGGAAGCACACCTGTTTAAAAGGGAGTACAAGTGTTGAATGTCTAAATAGAAGAAAGTGAGCGTGAATGTCCGAAATACCCCTCAAATGTAGTATAATTTCAAGAAAGCACACGTGTAGATGAGAAGATGTGTGCTTTCTTTCCCCTTTCTTATAACAAAATAAACACAACTAGGTCTATAGACGGAAGTCCAAAGATCCTTAATGTGAATTATATTGATCTTTAACGGACATGTTGATACCAGTAGAAAAAAAATATGTTTGTAGGTATGTATTAATGATACTACACTACGCATAATATTTATAATATATTTTTCTAATCTTATCAATTTAAAAATTAATTATTTAAAAGAGAAAAGAAATCTAAACTGTATAACATATCTACAAAATAAAAATAAAAATTAAGTATACTAACAATATAGAATCATTATCTCTTGAAATCCAAGAAATATTACAATTAATCTACACTATATGATTATTAAATTAGTGTCATACACAAACTGACTTGTGGATTAAGCAATTACTGTTGACATTCTATTTTGCCCTTCATAATACAAAGTAATTTTTGAGATTCTTCAGTATTTCAACAATTTGAAAAATAATTTTAAGTTATTTTAAGCGTTAATCTTTTAATTTTCAATTTCATATAAGTTTATATGTAGTTATGTTTCTAATTATTACTTTTTCATAATTATTCAAAATCATTTCTGTCACGACCCAACCCAGGGGCACGCGACTAGTACCGATAGGGCACTCAGACACACACTAACCCAAAAACTCGACTATTACGG
>JAABOM020030529.1:0-17454 GCA_011800125.2 Solanum clarkiae
TGGAGATATTATTAATTTGGTTTGCTGCAAACTGGTTCTTTACCGTGTCATTAATGTATAAGTTTGGATGTTAGATGGTGGTGCTGTTATTAATTATCACTTATAAATTAAGTTCTTGATATATTAAAATAAAAAATTAGATATGAGGTATATCATATTACGTGAATATTATTAGATTTTAGGTTATTTGGAGGAGCTAAGATGTAACTTTAGACATGAAATTTGGGATCTTGATTATAGAATTAGGTGAATCTTTAGGTCTAAATTAGACACATGGTAATATGGTTGTCTATAGACTCGTGGGCTTACAGATAATATATATTTGATAGATTCAAAGCATTCATAGGTATTGAAGAAAGGAAAAGCAGTGGTGAACTAGCTTGCTTGACTTTGGTTCCTTGATTCTTCGGTTGAGGTAGGTTATGGTTTGTTCTATCTGATAGAGAGACTCTTAATAGCAATTGATAGTCATTGAGTAAAAATGTGATATTCTCTATGCACTTAATTGTTGTACTTTGGTTGACTGATGTATTGTTGTGATTGGTCTGCAATCCTCCAAGACCATGAAACCTATAATCTTGAACTTGAACTCTCACATTTATGCCTTGAATAAGGAAGGCTTGATGAAACCTTGGTAATGAAGTAAGTAGTAATGATAAATAATAATGAATTATATATATTGGATCAGGTGTCACATTTCGACACATATATATTATAGGATCGGGTGTCACATTTCAACACATATATACTATAGGATCAGGTGTCACGTTCCGACACATATATTATAGGATTGGGTGTCACGTTCCGGCATGATAATAATACGAGAAAACTTGTTAAAATAATTTAATATACTCAAATTCAAAGAACCCACTTCCCAAAAGAAATGTGATGTGGAGGCTTGAGTCCTCATGTTTATCATTGTAATCGCTGATTGGTTGTGTACCTGTCCCTGTTCTTGCTCCCTGTTAAGTGTTATAGTTGATTCCTTCTTTTATTTTATGCATATTGATTTCTATTTTGAGTCGTCCGATGATATCTACTCAGTACATGTTGCCCGTACTGACCCCTACTTGTACTTTTCTTGTTTTGTTTTGTAGAATACAGTGAGTGTTCCACCGACTTCGACTCACCCTTAGGTCTAGTCAGTCTGCAGCACATCAGGTTCCAGGGTGAGATATTTCTCTAGATCACGCTGGATCCTATTAGTCTTATCGTGGTGTCCTTAGCTTTCGGACATAAACCACTTGTTTTTTTTCATTTTGGAGTTGATATTCTTAGACTTGGTATTTTGATATTAGTGTCCTTGATGTGATGACTTTCAGATTTTGGGGAACATAAAGTAATAAACTTAGTAATTTTGGGTTAATTATGTCTTATGAGTTTAACCTCTCGATTATTATCATATTTTATAAGTTGAATTATTAGTATCGATTGGGATTTATATGTTGGTTCGCCCACCTAGGAGGGTAAGTGTGGGTGCCACTCCCGACCCATTTTGGGTCGTGACAAACTTGGTGTCAGAGCTTTAGGTTTAATGATCTTATCACACAAGGACAAGTCTAGTAGAGTCACACAGAATGGTATGGGGACGCCCTTACTGTTCTTCGAGAGGCTACAGAGACTTAGGAAGACTCCCTTCTTTATGTCTTTTGTGCTATTACCTGAATCCAATTAGTATCTAGGTGATACAAATTGGTATTTGATTCTCTTCCATTTATTTCGCAAAATGGTTAGAACTAGAGCAACAACAGTGCCTGAGCAAGTCGTAGGCCGAGGAGGAAGAGTAATGAGAGGTCGTGGTAGAGGTCATAGGAGAAAGCCCACCAGGGGTAAGGGCCAAGAAGCTAGTCCGACTAGGGAAAGAGTAGCGGCCCCTCCACCATCTGATGAGGTAGCTAGAGAGCATGTTGAGGTGGTGGATGAGCAGTCGCATGATAAGGAAGCACCACTCCAGCCTACCCGAGAGATGATTCACCAGGTTCTCACCTATCTCAGTGGGTTATCCGATAAGGTCCAAGCACCTCCAGTACCTCATGTTCAGGGATTACAACATGTAGCTATTACGACTCCTCGTATAGATGCATCCTTGGAGGCACACATGTTTCCCCAATTGACTACAGGGCCTATAATGACTAGTGACCAGCATGATCTTTTTGTCAAGTTCCTAAAGTTGAAACCTCCGGTCTTCAGAGGCACTGAGTCTGAGGATGCTTATGAATTCCTTGTTGATTGCCATGAGTTGCTTCATAAGATGGATATCATAGAGCAATTTGGTGTTGAGTTTGTGAGGTACTAACTTCAGGGAGATGCTAAAGTATGGTGGAGGTCGCATGTTGAGTGTCAATCAGCAGAGGCACCACTTATGACTTGGACAACCTTTTCTTACTTCTTTATGGAGAAGTATATTCCTCGGACTCTGAGGGACAAGAAAAGAGATGAGTTTCTTCATATAGAGTAGGGGAAGATGTCTGTTGTAGCTTATGAGGCCAAATTTTGTGCTCTATCTAGATATGCTAATCAGCTTTGTTTCAGTCAAGAGGAGAGGATTCGTCACTTCGTGAAGGGATTAAGGTCCAATTTGCAGATTTCAGCCTTGCAGGTGGCTGATTCAGCAAAGTCCTTTCAACAGGTGGTTGATTTTGGTATATGGGTAGAGGGGGTGAAGACAGATGATTTCACCAAGACAACAACATTTAAGAAGTTCCGTAAAGGAGGAGAGTTTAGCGGGTCTTACTCTGGAGGATAGACTTCAAGTGGTTATTCAGCCCGTCTGATCCAGTCTTTATTGCATGTTTCAAATGGGGTTCCATTAGGAACTAACCAGCCTCTCCCTAATTACGGGGTTTATATTCAAACTTCTTCATCTTCACGGAGGACCACTCTTGATCCTAGGGCTTGTTATGGATGTGGTGAGGTTGGGCATGTTAGGAGGTATTGTCTGAGACAAAGTCAGCCTTGGTATGATCAGGGTTATAGGGGACCAGTACCTAAAGGTCGAGGTGGTCATGGTAGGGGTTGTCATTCTGGGGGACTTAGTGGCCAAGGTCGTGGGGGTGACTAGTCCGGCCAGGGTGGCGGGCAGGTTGGAGCTACTGGTACATAGCCTGGCAGAGGAAATGGTCATACAGGTGATAGAGCCCATTGTTATGCTTTTCCAGGGAGGCTAGAGGTAGAGGCATCAGATGATGTTATCACAGGTACCCTTCTAGTTTGTGATCACACTGCCTTCATATTATCTGATCCTGGATCCACTTTTTCATATGTATCTTCTGCTTTTACAGATGGACTTAATTTGCATTATGACTTACTTGATATACCTATTCCTGTTTCCACTCCTGTTGGTGAGTCTTTGTTAGTTGAAAAGGTATATAGGTATTACCTTATGACTTTTGTGGGGAGCAGGAATTATGCAGGTTTGATTATTTTAGAGATGGTTGAATTTGACGTTATCTTGGGTATGACTTGGCTCACTTCTAATTTTTCCATCTTGGATTGCAATGCTAAGACTGTGACATTGGCCAAGCCTGGGATGGATCAGCTGGTATGGGAAAGGGATTATTTTGCTTCACCCGTTCAAATCATCTCTTTTCTGCATGCTAAGAAGTTAGTGAGTAGGGGATGTTCAACCTTTCTAGCACATCTCAGGAATGATAGTTCTGAAGTGCCCTCAGTGGAATCCATCTCGATAGTGCGTGAATTTGTGGATGTCTTTCCTGCAGACCTACTTTGCATGCCACTGGATAGGGATATTGATTTTTGTATTGATTTGGAGCCAAGTACTCGTCCTATTTCTATTCCACCTTACAAAATGGCCCCAGCTGAATTGAGAGAGTTGAAAGCCCAATTCAAGAGTTGTTAGGTAAAGGTTTTATTAGACTAAGTGTCTTTCCTTGGGGTGCTTCGGTTCTTTTTGTGAAGAAGAAAGATGGTAGCCTTCGTATGTTTATAGACTATAAACATTTGAACAAGGTAACTATTAAGAATAGGTACCCCCTTCCCCATATTGATGACTTATTCGATCAGTTGCAGGGTGCTTATGTCTTCTCAAAGATTGAGGTCTGGTTATCACCAGTTAAAGATACGAGCGGCCGGCGTGCCAAAGACTGCTTTTTGAACAAGGTATGGGCACTATGAATTTTTGGTAATGTCCTTTGGACTTACAAATGCTCTTGCTGCTTTCATGAGTTAGATGAATGGAATCTTTAAGCCATACCTGGATCTCTTTGTTATTGTCTTTATTGATGATATATTGATATGCTCAAAGAGCAAAAGGGAGCACAAAGAGCATCTAAGAATTGTTCTAGGGCTTCTAAGGGAGAAGAAATTATATTCCAAATTCTCTAAGTGTGAGTTTTGGCTTGATTTAACTTCCTTCTTGGGGCATGTGGTTTCTAAAGATGGAGTTATAGTGGATCCTAAGAAGGTTGAAGCAGTGAAAAACTGGGCAAGGTCCACTAATGTGTCAGAGGTGAGGAGTTTTGTTGGCTTGGCTAGCTACTACTGTCGATTCGTCAAGGGATTTTCTTCTACTGCTTCCAAACTGACCAGTTTGACCAAGCAGAATGTTCCATTTATATGGTCAGATGAGTGTGAAGAGAGTTTTCTGAAACTCAAGACCCAGTTGACTACCGCACCGATTTTTGCCTTGCCGGTGGAAGGTAAAGACTTCATTGTTTATTGTGATGCATCTTATCCTGATTTATGTGCAGCGTTAATGTAGGAAAGGAATGTAATTACCTATGCTTCAAGGCAATTGAAGGTGCATGAATGTCATTATCCCACTCATGATTTAGAATTGGATGCTGTTGTGTTTACATTGAAGCAGTGGAGGCATTATCTATATGGGGTCAAATGTGAAGTATATACTGATCATCGCAATTTACAACATATATTCACGTTAAAGGATTTGAATTTGAGGCAGAGAAGATGGATGGAATTGCTAAAAGGCTACGATATCAATATTTTCTATCACCCTGGTAAAACTAATATTATGGCTGATGCATTGAATAGAAAAGCAGGAAGCATGAGGAGTTTAGCTCATTTGCAGGTTTCTAGGCGTCCATTAGCTAAAGAGGTCCAAGCGCTAGCTAACGACCTTATAAGGCTAGAAGTAACTGAGAAGGGAGGACTTTTGGCCTGTGTAGAGGAAAAATCATCATTTCTTGGCAAGATTAAAGAGAAGCAGGTTAATGATGAGAAGCTGAGCCGAATTTGTGATATAGTCTTGCATGGAGAGGCCAAGGAAGTCGTGATTGATGAGGAAGGCATTCTAAGGATTAAGGGGCGGGTATGTGTGCCCCGTGTGGATGATTTGATTCAGACTATTCTTGTAGAAGCTCATAGTTCGAGGTACTCTATACATCCTAGTGCGACCAAGATGTATCATAATCTGAGGCAGCATTATTGGTAGAGTAGAATAAAGCGTGACATTGCAGATTTTGTTGCTCAGTATCCCAATTGTAAGCAAGTAAAGTACGAGCATCAGAGGCCTGGGGGAACTCTACAAAGAATGCCCATTCCTGAATGGAAGTGGGAAAGAATTACCATGGACTTTGTGGTTAGTCTTCCAAAGACATTGGATAAGTTTGATTCAATATGGGTGATCGTTGACAAGTTGACCAAGACTGCCCACTTCATTCCAGTAAAGGTGACTTATAGTGCAGAGAAGTTAGCCAAACTCTATATCCGCAAGATTGTTCATCTGCATAAAGTTCTAATTTCCATCATATCAGATAGAGGTACGCATTTTACTTCTAATTTTTGGAGGACCTTGCAAGATGAGTTAGGTACTAGGTTGGATCTTAGTACTGCTTTTCACCCTCAGACTGATGGACAGTCCGAAAGGACAATTCAAGTGTTGGAGGATATGCTTCGCGCATGTGTGACAAATTTTGGCAGTCACTAGGATCGCTTCCTACCTTCGGCAGAGGTTTTGTATAATAACAACTATCACTCGAGTATTGACATGGCTCCATTTGAAGCATTATATGGGAGGAGATCCAGGTCTCCTATTGGTTGGTTTAATGCATTCGAGGTGAGGCCTTGGGGTACTTATCTTCTAAGGGAGTCGTTAGAGAAGGTGAAATTGATTCAGGAGAAGCTTCTAGTAGCACAGAGCAGGTAGAAGGAGTATGCAGACCAAAAGGTTAGGGACATGGAGTTCATGGAGGGAGAGCAAGTATTGTTGAAGGTTACCCACGAAGGGTGTGGTGAGGTTTGGTAAGCGGGGTAAGCTCAGTCCGAGATATATTGGACCACTTGAAGTTCTTAAACGCATCGGAGAGGTAGCCTATGAGTTAGCTTCGCCTCCAGGTTTATTCGGAGTACACCTAGTGTTTCATGTGTCTATGCTGAAGAAATATCATGGTGATGGGAACTACATTATTCGCTGGGAATCGGTCTAACTTGATGAGAACCTGTCTTAGGAGGAACACCTATAACTATCCTAGATAGAGAGGTCCATAAGTTGAGATCAAAGGAGATTGCATCAGTGAAAGTCCAGTGGAAGAATCGTCTAGTTGAGGAGTCCACTTGGGAGAATGAGACAGATATGCAGAGACGGTATCCACATCTTTTCATTGAGTCAGGTGCTCATTCCTACCCTTCCTTTTCTTCTGACCGTTCGTGGATGAATGGTGGGTAAATTGGCATCTATTGTAACAACCCTCAAGTCATTTTGAGTAATAGAGCTCTAAAAGATTTATTTTATAAATTTTAAAGGGGCTTTTGGACTATTCGATAACTTTTGTTACCTAGCTTAGAGGTAATTACAGATTATTAAGTTACTTAATGGGTTAAAGTGATAATTTTGTTAAAATTCTATACTACCTGTGTTATATCTATTAAGATAAATTAGGGTGGTAGTTCATAATTAGGTTAAAAAAATTAAGAAAGAAGAGGACGAGAAAGGGGATCGTGACGAAGTGCAGCAGCAACGTTAGGTGAAATTGTGTATCTTTTATACATCTGTGTGTAGCTAAGTATGTAAATATATGTATTTTAATCATAAAGTGGAATTTGTGAAAAGAATTGTTGCTTAATTTATAGGAACGGTAAGCATGTGTGTGGACGCTTATCCATTTCCCTATAAATGTTTGGATTTGCAGTTTCCAGAAAATCATTTAGTGTAGCACCTATCCATGAACATATATGTCTATTACTTGTTGGATAGTGGGTTGCTGCAATGCCTACGTCATCATCTGGGTTCTATTTCATTATAAGAAAAATATATATAGAGAGAGAGATCTTACAATAATAATGACGGCTTAATGATGGGAACTAAGATCAATTGTCAGGAATCATAGTGGAGATATGGTTAATTTAGTTTGCTGCAAACTAGTTCTTTACCGTGTCATTAATGTATAAGTTTTGATGTTAGATTTTGGTTCTGTTATTAATTATCACTTATAAATTAAGTACTTGATATATTAAAATAAGAAATTAGATATGAGATATATCTTATTACGTGAATATTATTAGATTTTAGGCCATTTGGAGGAGTTAAGACTTAATTTTAGGCTTGAAATTTAGGATCTTGATTATGGAATTAGGTGAACCTTTTGGTCTAAATTAGACATATGGTAATATGGGTCTCTATAGACTCGTGTTCTAACAAATAATATATATTTGATAGATTCAAAGCATTCAGAGGTATTGAAGAAAGGAAAAGCAGTGGCAAACTAGCTTGCTTGACTTTGGTTCCTTGATTTTTTGGTTGAGGTAGGTTATGGTTTGTTCTATCTGATAGAGAGACTCTTAATAGCAATTGATAGTCATTGAGTAATGCTGTGATATTCTCTATGCACTTAATTATTGTGCTTTGGTTGACTGATGTATTGTTGTGATTGGTCTGCAATCCCAAGACCATGAAACCTATAATCTTGAACTTAAACTCTCACATTGATGCCTTGAATACGGAAGGCTTGATGAAAACTTGGTAATGAAGTAAGTAAGAATGATAAAGAATAATGAATATTATATATTGGATCGGGTGTTACGTTCCAACACATATATATAATAGGATCAGGTGTCACGTTCCGACATATATATACTATAGGATCGGGTGTCACGCTCCGATACATATATTATAGGATCGACGATAATAATATGGGAAACTTGTAAAAATAATTTAACATACTTAAATTCAAAGAATCCACTTCCCAAAAGAAAAGTGATGTGGACGCTTGAGTCCTCGTGTGTACCATTTTTATCGCTGATTGGTTGTGTACCTGTCCCTGTTGTAGCTCCCTGCTCCCTGTTAAGTGTTATGGTTGATTCCTGGTTTTATTTTATGCATATTGATTTCTATTTTGAGTCGGCTGATGATATCTACTCAGTACATGTTTCCCGTACTGACCCCTGCTTGTACTTTTCTTGTTTTGTTTTGTGGAGTGCAGCGAGTATTCCACCGACGTGAACTCGCCCTCAGCTCTAGTCAGTCTGCAGTAGATCAGGTTTCAGAGTTAGCTATTTCTCTAGATCGCGTTGGATCCTATTAGTCTTGTCATGGTGTCCTTAGTTTTCGGACATAAACCACTTGTTTTTTTTTTTCAGTTTGAAGTTGATATTCTTGGACTTGGTATTTTGATATTAGTATCCTTGATGTGATGACTTTCAGATTTTGGGGAACATCAAGTAATAAACTTAGTAATTTTGGGTTAATTCTACCTTACGAGTTTAACCTCTCGATTATTATCATATTTTATAAGTTGAATTGTTAGTATTGATTGGGATTTATATGTTGGTTCGCCCACCTAGGAAGGTAAGTCTGGATACCACTCACGACCCGTTTTGGGACGTGGTAATTTAAGTTTCTTCATCTCTTGTGCAACTAAATTCCTTCTCAAATTATCAACTTTCCTCTCAATCTGGATCAGATAGACATATTCTTTACTTTAATTAATTCCAGCTTGCGATAGTAATCGGATTATTTCTTCTACATCATTTTTAAAGTTGGTATTGCAAGTTTAAGAGTTTACCATAAGCATTATTGTTTCCCTAGTAATTTAGTTAATAGTAACAATTTATATAGTTGTATCATGTATGCCAGATGGTCTAACCTTCTCAGCGGTAGATTTGAGTTACTGATGGACGGTGCAACCCAAAAGATATTGGGCAGCATTAAAAAGCAGTCACGCCCTGGGAGGGTACCCTAGGTGTGGCAGGCACTCGGAGACTATTGCTAGTCCCCAACGGACCACCTATTCTCATTGCAATCGTTCAGTTCAACCATCAACGGAAGGAAACACCATAATGATAATAATGATTATCCTATCTGGGGGATCCTACTATCGATATAAGTCTATCATATGAAAATAGAATAGACAACAAAATGTCTCAGTGTAAAGAAAGGAAGTATGAGGAAAAAGAACCCTCGACATCAACATTAACATATACGTCTATGAAGCCAATATACTATAGTCTAAGACGGTACCATGACAGGCCATGGCTACCAAATATTAAGTGAAAGACTGTCCAATCATAAAAATAAATATCCTCCAAATGTTGGAGAGGACTCACCACTGTCAGGAAGGAAGAGCTTTGAACCTTAATGATCGGGCTGCTTAAGTCCTCGGTCTATCGTATTTGCATCATAAAATGATGCAGCGCCAGAGGGGCGTTAGTACGTTGAATGTACTGTACGTAAAACGGGCTAAAGAAAAAGGAAACAGTTTAATCATCACCTATCCATCACTCAGCCTCACCTCAGATATAAGAGACAAGATTCTATCTCACCTCACTAGCTATCAAGTATCAAACATTCACTTCACATCGGAGTTCTATCATCATGAAACCTATTTGGGAGTTTCTATAATCGATAACCACTACCTATGAGCTGGTAATGATACAACGAAAAGATGTTGTAATCATTCATCCTCAAATGATGAGTAAAGGTTGAACGGGAACTCGAATAGCCTCGGAACTCATCCTATTCCTCACTCGGAAACACTCGAACTCTCACTATCCATCATCTATCTATCTCCGTCTTAGACTCGAGAATGGGATAACACAAGGCAACACTTAATGGAAAAGAATATTGGGAATTGGTAAGAATAAGAATGCTTACCTTCGGCGTCATCATCACTTGGCACGAATAGATGTGGGTATTTGAGTTTCATCGCTTCCTCAGCTTTCGACGTAGCTTCCTCAATAAGTTGATTCCTTCATCGGACTTTATCAATGGCTATCTCTTTGTTCCTCAGCCTACGAACCTGTCGGTCAAGAATCTTGAATGGAACTTCCTCGTATGCTAAGCTGTATTTCACAACCGTACTCTCCAACAGAATCGCTAAGGCTGGATCCCCCAAACACTTCTTTAACATAGATACGCGGAACACCGGGTGAACTCCACCTATCTCGGAAGGCAAGTCTAACTCGTAGGCAACCTTCCCAATCCTTCTTACAATCTAGTACGATCCAATGTAATAGGGACTCAGCTTCCCCTTCTTGCCAAATGTCATGACCCCTTTCATGGGTGACACCTTCAAGTACACCCAATCATCTACCTCGAACTCCAAATCTCTTCTTCTCACATCAGTATATGATTTCTGGAGATTCTGGGCTGTCTTCAACCTTTTCCAGATGAATTTCACCTTCTCCATAGAGTATTCTACGAGGTCAGGCCCAATTAATGCAGCCTTACCCACCTTGAACTAGCCAATCGGTGATCTACATCTCCCCTCGTATAATGCCTCATACGGGGCCATCTGGATGCTGGCATGATAGCTTTTATTGTGCGCAAACTCAACCAATGGTAGATGATCATCCCAATTTCCCTTGAAGTCAATAACACATTCCCTCAACATATCCTCCAGGGTCTGAATAGTGCACTCTGCCTGCCCGTCTCTCTGAGGGTGGAAAGCGGTTTACCTTCGTAGCCAATCCCTTCCGGAAAGATCTCCAAAATTGAGAGGTGAACGATCTCCCGAGATGATGGACAAGGGAACCCCATGCAACCTCACAATCTCTTGAATATAAAGTCAGGCGTACTTCTCGAACATATAAATTGTCTTAACTGCCAAAAAGTGAGTTAATTTCGTCATCCTGTCAACAATCACCCATATTGAATCATGCTGCTTTCTGGATCTTGGTAAGCTGGTAATGAAGTCCATGTTTATCAACTCTCATTTCCACTCCAAAATTTCAAAGTTCTGAGCTAACCCATATGGTTTCTGATGTTCCACCTTAACCTATAGGCAATTGGGACACTTGGAAACAAATTCAACAATGTCTTTCTTCATCCCATTCCACCAATAAACTTCCCTCAAGTCATGGTACATCTTGGTGGAGCCAGGATGAATGGAATACCTCATACTGTGAGCTTTGTCCATGATTCTTTCTCGAACATCATCAATATCAGGTACACACAATCTCCCCTGGTATCTCAATACCCCATCCCCCCTTTGGAGAAGACCATCACCTTCTGCTTGTGAACTGCTTCTTTCAATTGGAGTAAGACAGGGTCTTGGTCTTGATTTTCCTTCACCTTTGACACTAAGAATGAAGCATAACCATTCTGAACATTGACCCCACCTTCATTGTTCTCCTCAAGATGTACTCCTAATCGAGCCAATCTATGCACCTCTCTAGAAAGCTCTTTCTTCCTCTCCTTCACATGGGTAGTGCTACCCATGGATATCCTGCTAAGAGCATCAGCAACAATGTTAGCTTACCTGGGTGGTAGAGGCTGCTCATATCACAATCCTTGAGCAACTCCAACCACCTCATCGGGTTGAGCTCTTTCTGAATGAACACGTACTGCAAGCTCTTATGGTCGGTGAACATGTCGATACGCACTCCATACAAATAGTGATGCTAGATTTTTAGTGCGAACACTACTGCTGCCAACTCAAGATCATGAGTCGGATAATTTTTCTCATGAATCTTAGGCTGTCTGGAAGCATAAGCTATCACCTTCCCTCGCTGCATAACTATATTCCCCAATCCGACTTTGGATGCATCACAATATATCACGAAATCACCCGTCCCGTTTGGAAATGTCAACATTGGTGTTGTAGTCAATCTAGTATTCAACTCCTGAAAACTCCTTTCACATGCCTTAGACCACTGAAACTTGGCCTTCTTCTGGGGAAACTTGGTCAACGGGGCTGACGGGGAAGAGAAACCTTCAACGAATCTACGGTAGTACCCGGCCATACCTAAAAAACTTCTTATTTCTGTGGGAGAAGTGGGTCTTGGCCAATTATTAACCACCTCAATCTTCTAGGTATGCACCCTAATTCCATCTCCCGGCACAACATGGCCTAAGAAAGCCACCGACTTGAGCCAAAACTCACACTTGGAGAATTTTGCATACAACTCGTGATCTTTGAGTGTTTGCAAAACCACTCTAAGGTGATGAAAATCCTCCTCTTCATTCCTCGAATACACTAGGATGTCATCAATAAATACGATCACGAACATGTTAAGATATGGTCTGAATACCCTGTTCATCATGTCTATGAAAGTTGCAGGTGCATTTGTCAACCTGAAGGATATGACCAAGAACTTAAAATGGCCATATAGTGTCCTAAAGTCAGTCTTAGGAATGTCACTTTCCCTCACCTTCAACTGATGGTAACCCGATCTAGGATCTATCTTGGAGAAACAAGTAGCACCCTGGAACTAGTCAAAGAGGTCATCTATTCTGGGAAGAGGGTACTTATTCTTTATGGTCACCTTGTTCAACTGTCGGTAGTCTATGAACATCCTCAATGACCCATCTTTCTTACGCATAAATAGGATAGGAACACCCCATGTTGAAACACTACGCCTTATGAAACCTTTCTTTAACAAGTCTTTCTGTTGCTCTTTCATTGTTTTCACCTCTACAGGAGCCATTCTGTAGGGAGAAATTAAGATAGATTTAGTCTCAGGAAGAACATCAATCCTAAAGTCAATCTCCCTATCAGGAGGAACTCTAGGAAGATCATCGAGAAAGACCTCGGGAAACTCATTCACTATCGGGACTGACTCAAGAGTAAAAGACTCAACATCATCAGACTTACTCGCACAAGGTGATAAATGCAACCCCTGGATATCATCTTCCTAGCTCTAAGATAGGATATGAATTTACCCTTAGGGGCAACAACACTCCCTTTTCACTCTAAGACAAGCTCATTAGGAAATTGGAAATTGACAATCTGGGTTCTACAGTCAACAGAAGCATAACAAGCATAAAGCCAATCCGTGCCCATTATTACGTTGAAATCAACCATATCCAACTCTATCAAATCAACTAAAGTGTCTCTATGGTAAATAGACACCACACAATCCCTGTAAACCCTCTCAGCTAGGATAGAATCACCGGTAGGAGTAGAAACAGTAAATGGCTCAAACAAACATTCTGGAAGAATCCTAAACTTACTAGCCACATAAGGGGTCACGAAAGACAAAGTGGAACCCGGATCAATCATGGCATAACAATTATAAGTACAGATACAAAGCTTACTCGTGACAACATCAACTGCAGCTTTCTGCTCATGTCGGTTACCTATAGCATACAAGCGGTTCGTCCTTCCTCTTATGCCTGTAGTTGTAGCCCTCTGCTAGTTACCTGCAGGAGGTGTTGTCGAAGACTGAGCTCTGCCGCTCCCCTCACCTTGCCTCCTCTTCATACACTCGTAACAAAAATGACCAGCCTAACTGCAAGCATAACACACATCTTTACCCACACGGAACTCACCCAGATGAAGCTTACCACACTTGCTGCAAGGTGGCTTTCCCCTTATACCTTGAGTCACACTGTCCTAAGATTGGGTGCCTGGGGTTCTGAAATTCTGATGACCCTAATATTTCTGATCATTTCTGGTTGGTTGCGTGGGCGCACTGGCTGTAGATGGTGCTAGATGTGATGATCTATTCTGGAAATATGATTTGTCGCCTCTGTTCTATCTCTGTAGGTTAGTTTCATGTCCCGCTGACTTCGCCTTTTTGCTCAAGTTCTACTCTCTATCCCTCCTTTTATCTTCCTCCATCTGCTGGGCACACACCATATGTCTGGAGATGTCCATGCCAGGAATCAGCAAACCAACCTCACACTCTCTCTGCACATGTCTAGCCAGGCTAGACACAAATCTCCTCATCTTCTTCCTCATATCTTTCACCACCTCTGGAGCTCTGATAGTTTGTTGAACTTAAGGCTGTACTCCTTCACAGTCATCCCTCCCTGTTTCAGATTCATGAACTCATATGCCTTCACCTCCCTCAATTCTTCAGAAAAGAAATGATCAAGAAAGGCGGCTTCAAACTCATCCCACATTGCAAACTCTGCATCCTCCCCTCTACTCCCCTCCTACTGAGTGTACCACACATTTGCCACATCCTTCAGTTGGTAGGACGCAAGCTCAACTCCCTCAATATCGATCACATGCATGGCCCTCAGAACTTTGTACATCTCATTAATGAAATTATGTGGGTCCTCCTCCACCCTCATCCCCATATATACTAGCGGGTTCATCGTCAAAAAGTCCCTGAGCCAGGTTGCAGTTGAGGGATCCTGTGAGCTAGAACTAGGAGCCTGAGAACCATGGTTAGTTCCCTGGGAGGCAACAAACTGAGTTAGCATGGTGATAGTTTCCCTGAATTCTGCCTCAGTAGTGGGAGTTGGCTGGGGTTGAGCAGGGGGCGCTTGAGGGACCTCAGCAGTTCTAACAGGGCGTCCTCATCTTATGGTCTCAGTCTGAACTAGAACCTCCGGTTGGATGTCCTTAGCAATGGGAGCTGGGGCATCTCTCTGACCGAAAGTTCTCTTGGGCAACACTTTCGGTAAGCGTAAAACGCACAAGTTAAAACCAGGATTTCACAAGTTAACTCTTAGCACGATTTCAGATCACAGAAGAATGTTAATACTTCCTAATGTCCTATAGCCTCCTGCTTATGAAGTGTGGTATACAACACACCGATAAACAAGACTCTACTAGACACGACTTCATAGACTTCTTAGGACACTCAAACTCTGGGTTATGATACCATGTTTGTCATGCCCCGGGAGGGTACCCTAGTCGTGGCTGGCACTCAGAGACTATTGCTAGTCCCCAAGGCGGACCACCTAGTCTCATTGTCATTGTTCAATTCAGTCACCAGCGGAAGGAAACAACATAATTATAATAATTACTATCCAATCTGAGGGCTCATACTATCAACATCAGTCTATATACGGAAATAGAATAGATAACAAAATGTCTCAATGTAAAGAAAGAAATTATGACAGAAAAGAACCCTCGACATCAACATTTACATCTATGAAGCCTCTATACTATAGTCTAAGACGGTACCATGACAGGCCATGGCTACCAAATATTAAGTAAAAGACTGTCCAATCATAAAAATAAATATCCTCCAAATGTTGGGGATGACTCACCACTGTCAGGAATGAAGAGCTCTGAACCTCAACGATCGGGCTGCTGAAGTCCTCCATCTATCGTATCTGCATGATAAAACAATAATGCAGCGCCAAAGGGGCATTAGTATGTGGAATGTACTACATGTAAAACGGTCTAAGGAAAAAGAAAATAGTTTAATAATCACCAATCCATCACTCAGCCTCACCTTAGATATAAGAGACAAGACTCTATCACCTCACTAGCTATCAAAAATCAAACATTCACTTTACATCGGAGTTCTATCATCATGAAACCTATCTGGGAGTTTCTATAATAGACAACCACTACCTATGTGCTGGCAGTGATACAACAAAGAGAAGTTGTTGCTACATCCATCCAGTACCTTGTCGGGGTAAAGGATGAGTCTCTTAATGGATCCAATCGTCTGTCAAGTCCCCTTTCGAGACAAAGGAAACATCCACTTTTATGGTCCAATCCTCTCCTACGCCGGCCACATAGTTAATGGGTTTGAGTGGGACTTACCTTTACCCATTTCAGTGCTAATACTCCTCCCAGGACTCCACATGCTCATAAATCCATCCATTCATCAATGACTCTCATCACCCAACCTCTACAGGCAAGATTATCTATCCAGTCTAAAGGAATTATACCCATTTAACTCTATCAACCATAATTTCAGCTATCACAGTCCCCAACACACTCACCTCAGGATTCAGACTTAATCAAGCATCACTTCTAGGCATTCAAGGCTCTAGACATTCACCTAAGTTCATTATTCAAGTCCTTACAGGGAGGAATTCTAAAGGTTAAGCCACAATCACGTAATGAAATAAATATATAGTAAACTTTAAACATGATGATCATCAGTTCATGATATAACATTATAGTTTTAAGATTTAAAACAAGAATTCAAGATAGTGTACAAGATTTTAAAACAACTGCTCAAGAAGTTTAAAGTAGTCATTCAAGAACTTCCTAGAACTCATAAATCAAGATTTCCTAATCATGAATTTGTCCTCCTAACTCTACATTGGCACATGGAAGATCAATTCCATGTTTTTAGGTAGCCTTTACATACCTGGGAACGAAAATTCTTTGAAGAACTTGGAAGATTTTTGAAACCCTTGCTTGATTCAACTCTTCTTCTCTGTAACTTAGCATAAGAAAACTTTGAAAATAATGGGTCTAAACCCTTTCGCATGGAAAAAGTCTTAAAAACTGACCTAGGGATATAAAAATATGTTGGGAAGAACGACATTACCCTTCCCAAATTAAAAGAACATTTTTGAGTTCCTCCTAGATGCGCACTAGTGTAATATTACACTTTTTCATGGTTTTTTAGTTCTCGTTGAATTTTTCAAAAAATAGACAAGTGTGGTTCCGCGTCTGGCCAAAGAAGGTGATAGCCCTGTAGATTCGTTCCCATGGCTCGATCCTCCGCGTCACGAATGGGGCGCGGAAATTCCACTGTTTTAAGCATTCTTTGAAAAAAATAATTTGCGTTTTTCACGATAAAGCCAACTCGAGACCATTTTCTGACTCAGATTTTTGCACTGATTGCAAATTCGGTTCGAATTTTCCATCAGAGCTTGGGAAGACACGTTGTGCGCACGATAAAATTTAGGAGAATTTTAGTAATTTTACCCGATGTTACAAAAGTACCACACAGCTGTGTCATTCTTCATCACATACTTCTACTTGCAATCAATATCTAGAGGAATTTTGCACAATTTAGGATCTATTTGACTTATGACTGTTGAGTGGATCAAATTTTAGAATTGAATTCATTGCTGATGTACTCTACATTATCTCTATTGTAGTTCCTTCTATTTGTAGACTTACCTTTAGTAGCTTTTTTTCCCAGGATGATTCATCTTTGTTTATCGTATTGGTAATCTTGCCATTGAATTATACGTAGGTCTCCTGGTATTATTATAGTTATATGAATTAGATTGTTTTATGCATAGAAGCCCATCATGTACATTAATTAAGGTTGTATATAGAAACTTACCAACAAGCTTCACTTCCTAGGATCTTTTCATTGCCTTGCTTAGTTGAGTCCGAGCATCTGGTGGCCGAAGGGAACAATAAGGTTGTATTGGAAAAACTG
>JAABOM020030540.1:0-17454 GCA_011800125.2 Solanum clarkiae
AAATTCACTGCACACTATGTTAAAGCTATGTAAAGTTGTGACTGTTTTGCTATATTTTGAGCTATAAATCTTTGATCAATTGTAATATTTGAGAAGGAGTTTCGATGTATATTGCTTGAGGGTGTTGCAAGGTCTTGATTGATGATTTTACAATAGATTTTCTTGCGTGATTTCATCTCTATAGTTTATGGTTTTATACTAGTAATACACACATCCTCTAAGTATTTGATAAAATGTCTGGTTGTAGTTTCTTGAGGAGTTGAAGGTCCAAAGCGTGAGATATGACATGATTGATGTTATGATGATGAAAAGATCTTATATATATGATATAGTCTATATAAAGTGTTGCATTAGACCATGTCCAATCTGGGGGGACTAAGAACCCGGATAACCTATGACATGATTGATGTTATGATGATGAAAAGATCTTATATATATGATATAGTCTATATGAGGTGTTGCATTAGACCATGCCCAATCTGGGGGTACTAAGAACTCGGATAACCTAGATGGGGGTTTGTACTCATTAACCTAGGAAGGGTTTGTACTTCTCCACCTGGTGATGGGGCGGCATCATCACTAACCTAGATGGGGCTTTGTACTCATCCAACTAGGGAAGGGTTTGTACTTCTCCACCTTGGTGATGGGGCGGCATTATCACCAACCTAGATGAGGGTTCGTACTCATCCACCTAAGTGATGGGGCGACATCAGCACTAACCTACCAAAAGGTTATACATTTGGAAATTTAGATTGATCTCTTCTACATATATGATATTCTATATAAGCATGATTTAAGCATGTTTTACTTATGCATTGATCATTCATGTCATATTGTTATAGCGTGCCTATTGCCTATTGTTATGCATTTCGATTATGATGCTTAATTCTTGATTGCATTGCATTCTCTATACTTAGTACATTCAAATGTATTAACACATACTCTATGCCTACATGATATCACCATGTAGGAACTGATGCCCAAGTTCATCATCATCATCCTCCGCGTGGTTAGTTCGTTGCTACTAAAGCTAGTTGGTGAGTCCTCCACTTCGGGGACCTTAATCAATGATTCTCCTATTATGTATAGAGACATTCTTGTTTATTGTCTATTTGACTTTGAGGGTGACCTTGGTCCCCGCTCTTATGTATGTATTAGAGGTGTTTGTTAGACATGTTATGTATCTATGATATGCATTAGACTCTTGTCTCTTAATTATGATGATATGGAAGTGTTTTCCCTTAGCCCCAGTTTTCCTATTCTTTTATATCTTGATGCTTGATTTATTGCTTCCGTGATTAAGGATATATAATGATGCTGGAAGAGGCTTGCTTGAGGTCCATTCGGGTTCCCCTTGCTCCGTATCACATCTAGGCCCTACGCTTGGGTTATGAAGAGAGTCTCCATGAGACTAGTTAAGATGATGAGTTCCTCCATGAGGCTACTTGAGATGATGAGGAGGCGTCTTATGAGCATTGAGGCTTGGGCGGAGTATCGAGCATCAAAATGAATAACAGTGAGTTCCATTTGCACTCATTATCTATGTCAGCCCATCTAGGAGAGTATTGAACCATTACATCTCATGGTCCCCTCTCGAGTTTATATCCCTAAAATAATAGAGGCTGGCTGAGTTCAGATTCCTTGTGGATCATACTCGTTCCTTACCTAGAAAGTACGGAATGACTATGTCAACATCAGCATGATTATTATGCAATCACTGGCTCATAAGTGATTGTTGTCGGTTAAGAGAAACTTCCAGAAAGTTCCCACCTTAAGTACTCTGAGTCGAGATGAGATGAGATGATATGAGTCTTTTTGAGATTAGAGTCGGATATTGATTGATAAGATTGCGAGCTAGTTCTTTCTATTAGCATTTTTATTTATGATACTATTTTGAAACTAGATGATGAGATATGCCCATTACTTTTCTTTTATCTTCCGCTGATTAGTAGATTTTATGATTGAATGAATGTGATGAGACCAAGTGGTTCGCCTGGGGATAATAATAGTCTCTAGGTGTCGGTTACGTCTAGGATACCCTCCCGGAGCGTGAAAACTCTACTCATGGTCTATGAATCCTCTGCCTCTAAACATATAGTTAGTACCATGACAAGCCATGGCTACCCAACTTAAAGAAAATAGAAATGATAGTGGAATAAAAGAAAAGCTCCTGTAGATGTCAAGGAGGGCTCACCAACTCTCAAACACAGGAAATCTAAATCTCAACGATGTGCCTGCTAAAATCCTCTATCACTTGTATTTGCATCATTAATGATGTAAGCCCAAAAGGTGTCAGTTAATAGAATATACTGGTATGTAAAATCTCTCAAGAAATAGATAAGCTCAGTCTTAAATCAGCTAACTCGACTCAAGACCCAACTCATCCACCTCATAACTCAACTCAGATAAATGATGCAAGTTTAAAGTTTTGGAAATCATGCTTTAGAATTAGAATCAATGTTTTATTTAACTCAGTTCAAAGATCATGCTATGTTAACTCAAGTGTTGCTAAGAAGTTTCTCTAATTAGCATAACTTTCCACCATCATGAGTTTTGGTGATACACAATGATGCCGACGTTATTGCCATGCTCTTCCTAAACTTGCCAAGGTAAAGGATGTCAACCTCTCCCTCTCTCTCGGATCCTAAGAGAGTGTCAATCTACTGGAACTTGGGCTGCTAGAGTTAACTGCACGACTATCCTACATTGGCAATGTAATTCTGGGTGTTTCCTCTCACCCAAATTGGTGCTTAATACTCCTTCAAAGACTAAAATATGCTTATGAACATCAATTCAAACACATCTCAAATTAGCTCAATATCAACTTCCTCAATATAACTCTATAACTCAGAATTGGAACTCAATGCAATGCAACTCAATACTCTAACTAACATTAAGCAAGACTCCCACTAATTACAGTCAAGTAGCATCGTATCATCCATGCTCAATACATAATACATAATAGGTATTCATCCCATGGATATATGAAACAAGAAAATGTACTTCTCAGTCTTAGGTTAGAAAATTAGATTCATAATCTCAATTCAGTTAGCATGCAAGGAAAGCAATAAGATTTAGGGCTAGGATATCAAACATACAATTAGTATCCCTATTTCTTGATTTTAACAATGCAACTCATCAATTTACTCACGTACATCCATGAAGACTCAAACATTTATAAGAACTTAGAACTCAAGATCACAGGGTTTATGTTATTCGATTATTACTCATGAACTTGACTCAACTAGACAAAGGGATGCATGGATGAAATTAATTTGATGCTTTAGATAGCCTCACATACCTGGAATTAAAGATGACGCAATTCTCCACAAGAATTTGACCCTGATCTCAAGAACCTTAGCTTCTTATCTTCTTCTCTTAAGAACTCTAATCTAAGTTGTGCGTAAGAGGGTTTAGAATGATTTTAGAAACCTTTTTGACTAAAAATGACATATTTAATCATGTTTAAATTTTAAGGGGGGGGGGAGTTGGAAAAGGTCTAAAATTCCCTTTATGAAATTAAGAAAAAAAGTTTACCTTGGAACAATGGGGTCGCATCACTTTTGGGTGATTTTTGCTGAAAATTCTCTGAACGAGTTTTCTAATCCCATAGAAATTTTTTGGAACAAAATTGAATGTTGGTTCATGGCAGATGTGCATAGCACACCTGTCGTGCACCCTCATTAGAAATTATTTTCACATCAAAAAATTATCTCTTGATCCGGTTACTCTAAAAATCAACCAAGACCACTCTCCCACTAAATTTTTCATGATGATCGCATATCCGACCTTGGATTATCCATCGGAGCATGAAAAGGCATGTTATGTGCACCATTCTCCTCTAGGGGTATTTTGGTAATTTTATTAAATATTACATTATCTCCCCCTTGGAATCATTCGTCCTCGAATGAAGAGTAAAGGTGGACATTAAGGCACTAATGTACTTAAGACTATCTCAATACTTACTTAATAACTAAGATTTTTGACTACTCATCAACCTCAATAAACTCTACTCAGACTCAAGAATAGACTTAACACATCAACTCGACAATAGAAACATCAATTTAGCCAAGGGTAAGAACATTACCTTTAACATTCTCATCACTAGGCACGATAGATGCGAGTATTTGGCTTTCATATCCTCCTTAGCTTCCCATGTGGCTTCCTCAACGAATTAATTTTTCCACAAGACTTTGACTGAGGCAATCTCTTTGAGTCTCAACTTACAAACCTAACGATCAAGGACTTGGATTGGGATCTCTTCATAGGACAAGCTATCCTTCACTCCAATGCTCTCAACAAGGATTACTAAGGCAGAATCTCCTAAGCATTTCTTTAATATCAAGACATTAAATATCAAATAAATTGCATCTAGCTCAGAGGGTAACTCTAACTCATAAGCAAACTTCCCAATTCTTTTCACGATTTGATTGGGGTCAATATAGCGATGACGCAATTTTCCTTTCTTCCCAAACCTCATGGCACCCTTCATAGGTGATACTTTCAAGTACACCTAATCATTCACCTCGAACTATAAGTCTCTTCTCCTCATATATCAGTGTAAGATTTCTGGCGACTCTGTGCAGTTTCGAACTCTCTTTAATGACGTTTACCTTCTCCATTGACAGATAGACAAGATCAAGTCTAATCAATTTGGCTTCTCCAACTGGAAATCACCCAATAGGTGATCTACATCTCCTCCCATACAAGGCCTCATAAGGAGCTATTTGAATGCTCACATGATAACTATTGTTATATGAAAATTCAATCAATGGTATATGGTCATCCCAATTTCCTTTGAAGTCAAGGATATATGCTCTCAATATATCTTCTAATTTCTAAATGTTACACTTTGTCTGGCCATTTGTCTTTAGATGAAAGGTTGTACTCTGATTCACTTTAGTACCCAATCCCTTATGGAGAGATCTCTAAAATTGGGAGGTGAATTGAGCTCCTATGTTCGAGATGATGGACAAAGGAACCCTATGAAACCTCACAATCTCTTGGATGTACAACTGGGCATACTTCTGGGCAGTGTTAGTCGTCTTGACTGTCAAGAAGTGAGCTGATTTGGTCATCCTATTTGTAATCACCTATATTGAACCATGCTACTTTTGGGACCTTGGTAAACCGGTAATGAAGTCCATGTTGATCATCTTCCATTTATATTCAGGAATTTTAAAGTTTTGTGCCAATTCGCATGGATTTTGATGCTCAACTTTGACCTGTTGACAATTTGGACACTTAACAACAAACTCAGCAATATCTTTCTTCATTCTACTCCACTAATAGACTTCCTTCAAGTCATGGTATATCTTGGTAGAGCTAAGATGAATAGAATATCTAGAGCTATGGGCTTTAACCATGATTCTTTTTTGAACATCATCAATATCTGGAATGCACAATCTACTCTGGTATCTCAATACTCCATCTCCTTTTTGGAGAAGACCATCACTTTCTGGCTGTGGATAGCCTCCTTCAATTGGAATATAATAGGATCTCAATCTTACTTTTCTTTTACCTCTGCCACTAGAGATGATGCAAACCTATTCTGAACATTGACTCCTCCCTTAACATTCTCTTCAAGTTGAACTCCAACCGAGCCAATCGATGCACTTCCTTCGCTAACTCCTTCTTTCCCTCCTCAATATAGGACGTACTTCCCATTAACAACCTGCTAAGAGTATCAGCAATAATGTTAGCTTTACCTGGATGGTAGAGAATGCTCGTGTCATAATCCTTGAGCAACTCTAACCATCTCCTTTGTCGCACTTGATCTCTTTATGGCTGAAGACATATTGCAAGCTCTTGTGGTTAGTGACCTTATCATATGCACTCCGTATAAGTTGTGGCACTAGATTTTAAGTGCTAACACCACCGCTGCCAACTCAAGTTCATGGGTCGGATGGTTCCTCTCATAAACCTTAAGTTGTCTGGACTCTGGAAGAATAGGCAATCACTTTCCCTACCTCTATCAGCACGTAACCCAGTCCAACTCTTGATGCATCATAATATATTACAATGTCTTCTGTCTCATCGGAAAAGGTTAGAAACTGGTGCAGTAGTCAATCTAGTCTTCAACTCTTGGAAGCTCTTCTCACATTCATCAGACCATGTAAACTTGACCTTTTTTGAGTCAACTTGGTTATTGGTGTAGATAAGGAAGAAAATCCATCAACAAACCTGCGGTAATAGCCTACCAACCCTAAGAAATGTCTTATGTCAATTGGAGAGGTCGGTTTGGGCCAGTTATTAAGTACTTCAATTTTTTGGACATCCACTTGAATACCATCACCAAAAACAACATGGCCTTAGAAGGCCACTAACTTAAGCCAGAACTCACACTTCAAGAATTTCATATACAAATCATGGTCCTTAAGAGTTTAAAGAATGACTGTTAGGTTATTGGCGTGCTCTTCATCTTTCAAATACACCAAAATTTCATTGATGAACATGATCACAAACATATCCGGATATTGTCTGAACACCCTATTCATCAAGTCTGTGAAGGCTGCAAGTACATTTGTCAACCCAAAAAACATGACCAAGAACTCAAAATGGCATATCTAGTCCTAAAGTATGTCTTTAGAATGTCACATTCCCTCACTTTCAACTGATGGTAGCCCAACTTGAGGTCTATCTTTGAGAAATAAGATACACCTTGAAGCTGGTCAAATAGATCATCTATCTTGGGGAGAGGGTATTTATTCTTTATCGTGACCTTGGTCAGTTGACTTTAATCTATGCACATTCTGAGAGATCCATCTTTCTTTCGCACGAATAGGACGAGAGCATTCCAAGGAGAAACACACGGCCTGATAAACCCCTTCTCTAACAAATCCCTCAATTGTTCCTTAAACTCTTTCAACATAGCAGGGGCCATCCTATAAGGTGGAATTAAGATAGGCTGGGTATCAGGAAAAACATCAATTTTGAAGTCAAAATCTCCCTATCAGGAGGGAATCCGGGTAGGGCCTCAGGAAATACTTTTTAAAACTCACTCACAATCGGGACAGACTCAAGAATAGGAGACTCAGCATCATCAGACTTAACTCGCATGAGGTGATAGATACATCCTCTGGAGATTAGTCTTCTGGCCTTGAGGTAGGAAATAAACTTACCCTTAGGCACGATACAACCTCTTTTCTACTATATAACAGGCTCATTTGGAAACTGAAATTTGACTGTTCGAGTTCTACAGTCGACAAAGCCATAGCAGGCGTAAAGTCACTCCATACTAAGGATTATATCAAAGTCAACAATCTCTAACTTAATCAAATTAGCAAGAGTATTCTTATGGTAGATAGACACTATGCAATCCCTATAGATTCTCTTGGCTATGATAGACTCACCAACAGGAGTAAAAACAAGGAAAGGCTCAAGTGAACACTCAGGAGAAACCTCAAGTTTACTAGCCATATATGGCATCACAAAGGACACAGTTGCATGTGGATCAAGCAAAGCATAATAGTCGAAGGTAAAGACTCAAATCATACCCATCATAATATATATTGCAGCATCTTGGTCTTATTGGTTTCCCATAGCATACAGACAGTTCATTCCTCCACCTGTCCCTGGTGTAGCACTTCTCTGGTTACCTTTGGTTGGTGGTACTATTGTGGAAGACTGTGCCTTATTGCCCAAAGAGGGCATTCTCTCTGAAAGTAACCTGTCTGGTCACACCTGTAACAATTATTTCCTCCCTCTTTGCATTTTCCCAAATGCATCCCACCACGCCTCCCACAAGATGGTTTCCTTTCGAGCCAAGAGTCACACTGGCCTGCAAACCCTGTGCTCTAAAGTGTGACTGACCTTGGGACCTTTGATCATACCTATTATTTGGAGTTGGTGCACTGGCTGATGATGGTGCATACCTTGAATGTCTCTTCTGAAAGTGAGAGTTATCTCCCTTATCCTGCTTGTGTTGTCTAGGCTCGTGCCCTGTGACTTGGCTTTCTTACTCAAATGCTCTTCTTTGTCTTTCTTCTTATCCTGCTCAGTCTGCTGAACATAAACCAAGATTGTGGAGATATCCACATCTGGGATCAACAACGTTGCCTTGCACTTCCTCTTTACATGTTTACCTAACCTAGACACGAACTTTCTTATCCTTGTTCTCATGGCCTGGATCATCTCTAGGCATACCTGGACAGTTTAATGAACTTGAGGTTGTACTTTTTGACAGAAAACCCCTCTTGCTTCAGGTTCACAAACTCTTCAACCTTTGCCTCCCTCAACTCTTGGGAAATAACTGATCAAGGAAAGCACTCGTAAATTCACTCCACTCAGGAGGATCAACATCCTCACCTCGACTATCTTCCCATTGGTTATACCATATATTCACCACATCCTTAAGCTGGTAGGAGGCAAGTTCAAATCTCTCATCGATGAAGTTTTAGTGGTCCTCCTCAACCTTCAATCCTATGTAGACTGGCAGGTTCATACTCAAGGAATCTCTAAGCATGGTTGCAACAGTAGGCTCTTGGGAGCTACAACTGGGGCTTGTAGACCTCGGTTACTATTATGAGAGGCCACTAGTTGGGTGATCATCGTAATGTCTCCCTTGAAGTTTGCCTTTGAGGTGGGGGCTAATTGAGCAGGAGGCACCTTTGGAACCCCAGTGGTTCTGGCAGGTCGACCCCGTTCAGTCATCCCTATCTGAATAGGGAACTCTGGTGGGGGATTCTCAGTTTTTGGAGCTGAGGCATCCCATTTCACACAGTACATTTAGGATGCATGATCTGCAAATGCATAATGCACGAATCAGATGGGCATTTTTAATAGAGTTAAACTCTATTGCACAAACCCAGAATAGAAAAGAAGTGTAACCATTTCTAATGTCCTATAGTCTCATGCTTATAAAATGTGATGCGCAACACACTCATAAACAAGACACTTGAAATTTGTACTCTGATACCAATAAGTTTGTCACGTCCCAATTGGGTACCCACGGCGTGGCTGGCACTTGAAGAACATTCCCCAGGGGATCCACCTGGTCTCATCGTGACATCTTGCTCAATAGTGGAAGAATGCTCAAATAAAAGCATCAAACAAAAGATAAAGATATCATAAAAGAATACCCAAATAAATCAAGTTTGGAGGATAAAATACTCAATGGTACTGTACTTAAGGTCTATGAAGCCTCAACCTCTAAATATCTAAATGGTACCAGGACAAGCCATGGCTACCTAACTTAAGTAAAATAAAAATGACAGTGAAATAAAGGAAAGGCTCCTATGGATGGCAAAGAGGGCTCACCAAGTCTGGAACTGAGGAAATTTGAACCTCAACAATCGCTTGCTAAAGTCCTCTATCACCTGTGTCTACATCATTAATGATGGAGGCCCAGATGGGCATCAGTACATGGAATATACTTGTATGTAAAATATCTCAAAAAACAGAGAAGCTCATACTCAAATCAGCTAACTCAACTCAAGACCCAAGTCATCCACCTCATAACTCAACTCAGATAAATGATGCAAGTTTAAAGTTTTGAAAACCATGCTTTAGGATTAGACTCAATATCTAATGCAACTCAGTTTGAAAATCATGCTATGTTAACTCGTGTTGTTGGGAATTTCTCTAACTGACATAACTCTTAACCACCATGAGTTTTGGTGATGCACAACGATGTCGACGTTGTTGCTGCATTTGTCCTAAACATGTCAAGGTGAAAGGACGTCAACCTATCCCTCTCTGTTGGATCCTAAGAGAGTGTCCATCTATAGGGAAATAGGCTGCTAGAGTTAAATGCACGACCATCCTATGCTGACAACATAGTTCTAGGGCATTTTCTCTCGCCCAACGCGGTGCTTAATACTCCTTCTAAGACTAAAATATGCTCGTGAACATCAACTCAAACTCATCTCAACATCAAATTCCTCAATATAACTCCATAACTCAGAATTAGAACTCAATGCAATGCAACTCAAGACTCTAACTAATATCATGCAAGACTCTCACTAATTACGGTCAAGTAATATCATATCATCCATGCTCAATACATAAGATATAATAGGTATTCATCACATGCATATATGAAATAAGAAAATGTACTTCTCAGGCTCAGGTTAGAAAATTAGATTCATAATCTTAATTTTGTTAGCATGCAAGGAAAGAAATAAGTTTTGGAGCTAGGATATTAAGCATACACTTAATATTCCTATTTCTTGATTTTAATAATGCAACTCATTAATTTACTTAAGTACATCAATGAAGACTCAATTATGTATAAGAACTCAGAACTTAAGATCACAAAGTTTATATTATTCGATTATTACTCATGAACTTAGCTCAGGTAGATGAAGGGGCACGTGGATGAACTTAATCTAATGCTTTAGATAGCCTTACATACCTAGAATTAAAGATGATGAAATGCTCCAAAGGTATTTGAACCCGACCTCAGGAACCCTAGTTTCTTCTCTTCTTCTCTCAAGAACTCTAATCTAAGTTGTGCGTAAGAGGCTTTAGAATGATTTTAGAAAATCCTTTTTGACTAAAAATGACCTACTTAATTATGTTTTAAGTTTAGGAGGGATTGAAAAAGGTCTAGAATGCTCCTTACAAAATTAAGAAAAAAAAGTTCTCCTCGGAACAAGGGGTCCGCTTGGGTGATTTTCACCAAAAATTCTTCAAATGAGTTTTCTAATCCTATGGAAAAATTTTGGAACAAAATTAAGTGTTGTTCCACGGCAAGTGTGTGTCGTGCACCCTCACTGGAAATCATTTTCGCATCGAAAAATTATCTTTTGATTTGGTTTCTCTAAAAATCAATCAAGATCATTTTCGCACTCAATTTTCATGTTGATCGCATATCTGGCCTTAGATTTGCCATCGGAGTATGTAAAGATGCATTATGCACATCTTTCACCTCTAGGGGTATTTTGATAATTTTACGAGGTGTTACAAGGTCATGTTAACACTAATAGGAATTTATAATGATGAGAAAGAAGCAGGATGAGTCTGGCCTAAACTAATTCAAATTTATCAATGAAAAGGCAAAATGAACAGCGATCATATGAGATTGCACTACCAACATATTCAGCATCAAAACCAAAAGCAGTGTAACCATTATTTTTGGCTAGGCAAGACAATGAATTAAACTAAATGAGACCCCAAATCGATTCAATGTAGGAATAAACTGGAGGAAAGGCCCTGTTCTTTTTTTTCGATCTCAAATCCAGAACCATATCAAGATAACTATGAATAAACCAAAAGCCATTAAAGGAAACATTGTTTAGCTAAATTTATTTTCAATATTAAACAAAGAAAATTTCAAACTTAAACTATAATCCAACTATCTCAAGTACCAATCAACAGGGTTAAACATAGAAATGACGTAAAGCAAAGGAGATGGGTGTTACCTTTTTCGTGCAGTGATATTGGAATGATGAGTTTGATTAAAACTCACCACCAGAATGAAATATGCTTATAAGCTCTCAAATTTCGAACCCCAAGTTTTTTACCTCAAAATTCCTCAAATCGAGAAAGCCTTCTAAAATATTTCTTACTTCTAAATAAATTTTTTGTGTTTTTGGAGGTGAGGGAAAAACCAACCATTTTTCTAGGATCAGGAAGGGCTATTTATAGGAAATTTAGGGTTGAAATTGTGGGGAAATTTCTTGTTAGATAAGAGAAAATTCCCAATTCAAAAATCAAATACTCTCCAGATAAGGTTGTTGTCACACCTCGGGAGGTTACCCTTGGCATGAGTGGTACTAAAAAATCATAGTTGGTCCCCAAGCGAACCACTTGGCTCAATCACTCATTCATCAATAGCGGAAGACTCATTTTATTTATAGGGAACCATGTAGTGGGCTCATCAATCAATGACTCAAAAACATAGGGGTCTAAAAATTGACAATCTAAATCAATTTCATATTATGAAAATAGTTTTAAAAAGTATAAGTCCTTAAAAATTAAAACATCGACTTTAGTCCATCCTTGTCTATGAAGCCTCTATCTTTGAGCATCTAAATAGTACTAATGACAGGCTCATGACTACCTCAAATCAAAAAATAAAAGTGCTAAACTCATAGCAAGAAAGAAAAATGAGGTATCCTCCGAATGTAGAAGAAGACTCACTAATAAGCTGAATGTGATAGGATCTTCAACAAAGCGCATGTAGATGACCTCTAATACCTGTCTCTGCATCATAAAATGATGAAACTCAAATGGATGTTAGTAAATTAAATATACTGGTATGTAAATGGCTGAAAATGAAAAGACACAATCAATGGTATTCAAATCAAGTAACTCAACTCAAAAATCAACTCAACTCAACTCAGTAAAACATAAAAGTTTATGAACAAAGTCATGCTTTGAAAGTAAACTCAATATTATGCAACTCATGCCAAATCATTTAAATTTTATGGTAAAATAATGCTCCTAAAAGACGCTCTAATATACAACTCGATCAAATCGGCCATGCAACATTAGGGAGTTTCTTTAACCGAGAGCCATCCCACCACCATAGTTGGTGATGCACAATGAACGCAATATTTTTCTAGCCACTCCAATATTTGCGAAGGTAAGGATGCTCAATTCTCTCTCTTGGATCCTCAATCCTTATCGATCTTTTTGGGAAAAGAGTTAATAGAGTTAACTGCATGACTATCTTACGCTGATAACGTAGTTATGGGGTGTTATATTCTTATCCAACTCGATGATCGATACTACTTCCCAAAGATTCTCTTTAAAACTCATTCAAACTCATCTCAAACATCATCATCATCTTCCATCAATAAAATATTTTGGAAATTGATTGTATCCTTTTCAAATATTTACTCAAAATATGGTTTACACTCAATGCTCAATTTCATCAAAAACTCATAGAATATGTATCATCTCATCATGATTCTTTCTCAAATTATTTTTTATGCTCAAAGACTTATGGTCATGCAAACTCAGTAAAATATGTTCAAAACTCATCCTTTTTTTCAACATACAAAACGACCATCAATCTCAATTTGAAATAATGCAGAAAAATCAATAAAGTCCTCAATTAGGGTTCATGTGAATGAAGACATTAAATGCACCTAATCAAACACCCAACTCATGGACAATATCAACCCATTTTTATGTACAAGAAACTCAATAAGAGAATAGATAACTTAAGAATTTATGTACACCTGCTAAAATTACCAAAATACCCATAGAAGAGAGATGTGCGTATAACATGTCATCCAAAACTCAGATGGAAATTTGAGGCTGAAATGCGATCAGCATGAAAACTTTCATAGGAAAATGGTCCTGGTTGATTTTCAGAGAAATCAGATCAAAAGATAATTTTTTGATGAGAAAATGCATTCCAGTAAAAGTGTGTGACATGCTCGCCTCGCATATTCACACTTAGATGTGATCTCAATATTTCTACAGGATTAGAAAACTCAATTAGTAAAAAAAAAATAGCAAAACACCACTGGAATAGACCAAGTCCGTGTCATGGACTTGGTATGCCGACGTGCAATTGCTTTGGTTTTCTATGTGGAGCATTCTAGGCTTTTCTCAACCCCTCTTAAAACTAAAACACGATCTGAATAGGTTTTGTTTGAGCGTAAAAAGGGTTTTTATCCCCATTCCTAAGTCTTTTCTAAGTTCTAACAAAGACTAGGCTAAAGACAAGAGAAGGAGAGCGAGAATTCAAGAGATTGAGGAGAGTTCTTATGAGGTTGATAGTCAAAGCTTCAATGTTCTTCTATGTTCCCCCATTGATGGTAATAGAGGCATTGGGAGTATAATGAGTCCACATGCATGTTTCTTGAATATTTTCTTATAATTTATATATACTACATGTATTTTCATGTGTTGTTGATCATTATAAACTTGATTTATTGATTAAATATTTTACATGAGTTATTTTCATAAGCTCTATATGTTACTTTGTAAAAGTATGCATGAATAAATCTACGGACGAAGTCTAGAGCCTTGACATGAGTATGTTGATTGTGATTATGATGTGAGTATGATGATGAGTTAAAGCTTGATGGTCCCATGAGTATTCATAATTTAACTCTAGAGATCTTGTCTGAATGACTCCCTCCTAATGATTGATCTAAACTTTAAGCTACTAAATGAGAATTTAGTTGATGAGATATCTTGAAATGATAGGCCGAAAGGCCCAATTGAGTTGATTTAATGAGCTGGTGAGTGGTACTAAGTTGTGAGAAGGGGATGTGTTGATTGAATACTCGCTATGAGATTTTAGTGGGATTATGTTCCCAAAAATTTACCTAGTAGTGGTAAGTTGGTGTGATATTGGAGAGGTATGTGACAGATGCACATGTTATTACTAGACCCTAATCTTGAAATTTGAGAAATATGTGAAAGAGGAGATAGCTTTGTGACAGTGATAGTCTTAGTTGGAGATTTGCTCTAAAAGGTTACCGTAGTGTATGTTCGAGATGAAGATGCTGATTTGTAAGGAAAGTGTGCTAGGTAGAGAGTGCCCCTAGGGTAGGAATAGTGAGTTGAGGATAAGTAATTAGACAAGAAGAGGCTTAAGATGTGTATCCATGATGGTTTAAAGTTGTGTGATACTCTAAGTTATGACTGCTATAAGAATCTAGATAGCATATTTGAGTTGTCAATGTGGAGTAAGCTGATGTAAGAATTCCCTATCATACGAGTAACTATGTTGATTAGGGCTTACGGATAGATGATAATGAGTTTTCCACTATAACTTAAGTCTTATACAGATGAATTTATGAGAGCACAAAAGTTGAGTGCTAGCAGGCAAAAAAAAGGGGTTAAATTATAAGAGTTGAGGAAAGTGGTTATATACGTCATTAAGAGCAGCACATATAGAAAGACTCCCATTGAGAGGAAGCTAAGAGTGGTATCTTTGAAGAGAGTCTTAGTGGCTATTATATATATGTGACTATAGTATAACATAAGAGTTTAAGATATTCTTATGGGTAGTGATTCCCTGAACATGTAGAGATACGTACTTATAACTTAGAAAAGAGAATTGATTCGCAACTTTGGATAGATGACCTTAAGCTAAGGAGGAGATGATGAGGTGATAAACCAAAGTAGATCTCGAGTTCTCACTAGTGATTGAGTTGATCAAGATAAGACGTCAATTCTTTGCCAGATCATATGTTCCTTATTCTTTAGTGGGGTGATACTCTATTCCTATATGTTGTGTGATTTCCATGCCCATAGCCTAGTCCCATGTACCACTTGTTGATTTTCGTTCATGTTGAGTTTTGAGAATGAGAGGTAATGACTTTGTTCGGCAATTTTGATCTTACCTCATGGATCTAAGAGTCTCTAGTCCTATGTTGAATAAGATATGACATAATTTTTACACTAACTGAGAATGAGTCTTGATAGATGAGGGAGATTGTATTTCATTATGAATGTTCTCAGATAAGATTTCTCGATTGAATTACGCAAATGATTTTTTCTCCCAAGTCCTTTGAGTGATCCTGCTTTCCAATCTTGATAAGAATGTTGATGATAGTAGAAGATTGATGGTTGATGAGAGAGAAAGAGAGTTGTTGATTTTGATAATGGTGTGATACCATTTCCTTTTAAGGTTGTAGACGTGGAAGATGAGTTAAAGAAATCTTGATGAGTGTAATAGATAGGTAAAAGAATATTAGTGTCTCTCATGATAAGAGTTTGCAATTGAGGGTGTAGATGTTCTATGTTAGGCTTGAAAGTTCTCAAGTGATGTTGACCTTAAAGAAACCATGAAATGATTAGAGTGATAGGCTTGAATGTGTGGTTGCTATTATGTCAGTGTATTAACGTGATGAGACTGAGCAATATTCTCTAAGTAAAGGTCACTATTGGGATATGAAACATAGATTTCGAAGGGTTAGATTGGTGTAAGTATGATTATGCTAGGACTAGTACCTTGAGTTTTTTGGTGAAAACAATTCTCAACAACTTCAACAATTGGTGAAAACATATATTTATATGTGTAACGGTACTTAGACTTGAGTTTTTTGGTGAAAACATTTCTCAACAATTTCAACAATTGTTAAATCAGACATCTCACTTGCTAAGAATTTTCTCAACAACTTAAACAATTGTTAAATCAAACAACCCTCTTGCTAAAATTTTTTCTCAACAACTTCAACAATTGTTAAATCAGACAACCCTATTGCTAAGAATTTTCTCAACAACTTCAACAATATTTAAATCAGAGAACCCTATAGCTAAAATTTTTTCTCAACAACTTCAGCAATTGTTAAATCAGCCAACTCACTTGCTAAATAATTTCTCAACAATTTTAACAATTGCTAAATCAAAGCACTCACTTGGTAAAGAATTTTCTCAATAATTTCAACAATTGTTAAAGCGACTGTCAACATTAATACTGCCAATTTAACAATTGCTAAATCTAAGCACTCACTTGCTAAAGATTTTTCTCAAAAATTTCAACAATTGTTGAAGCGACTGTCAACATTAATACTGTCAATTTATTTCTTGAGAACTGAAGCATTCAATAACAATATTTGCTCAACATCAATATTAAAAAAAGTTTAAATAACGTTTACAAACAATAAATACTAATTAAAATTTACACCTGTTGAGCACTTCACTCCGAGTATGTTGTTCTTTTTTGTCCAATCTTTTTACATATAAAATATTTTAATTTTTTTATTGGAAATGATTCTCCGATTCCTCTTCGTCTCTTCTTAGCCCTTCTTCCCACCTTGCTTGGCTCAACATGCGGAGGATGTATTTCCCTCTCTAAAAATTTCATAAGAATTTCCTAAGTATCTTTGGGAGATACAGGTTTAATTTCTTCTAAGTATACAAAAAGATACGTTTCTACCTTGTAATACGGAGATGAGTAGTGTCTTCTATAATCATCACCATATTGACATCAAAGCGCAGCCATAGCATGTAGACATGGTATTTTGTCAAGGTCAAAGGCTCTACAGGTGCAAGATTTGTAACTTTCCATAAATTTCTCATTTGTCTCTCAACGATGGAAGACAAGATACTCGTAGTTGACAGTTTGATGAACCAATAGCTTATTCCCCAAATTGACATTTTTTGTGATTTTTTGTTCTATCTTTGGAAATAAGATAGTTGATGCATTGATGAACATATTGTTAGGACCCGTATATTGAAATTTTTGGAATGTTTGCGAAAATTGGACAAATGTTAGAAATTTCAAATAATTCAGGATTTAAGTGTTTCTTTAAAGGTAGAGATCGAGTGAAATTTATATATATATATATATATATATGATAATTATTCTTGGGAGTTGAAAATCGTAAATCTCTAATTGGTCCAATTGGGAAATGTTTGGAACCAAATGTGTATTTTATTCCAATTTGAGTCCTTAAGATTTAAAATAATTTGTGGTGTCATGTATGTGTTTTAATGTGATTGGATGAGGGAAAAGGCTTGAGGTCTATATAAGGGAGTATGTCTTGTACAAGAACATATCTCCCTCATACTTAGAAAAATTTTGAGAGCAAGCCAAGG
>JAABOM020030571.1:0-17447 GCA_011800125.2 Solanum clarkiae
AGATATCAATTAAGAAACAATTCCAAGATTGTAGCCTTAACATATCCATTTAGTTTTAACAATGTCTATCTATATCTGGGTTCTTGATTACTGATTCACAGGGTTTAAATTACCTAAACAGGGTTGCATGCCTCTGCCGACCTACCGTTATTGACTGCCTAACTACATCATTGAGCGGGGATATACAGACCAATAAAAATGTATTAAAATTATCTTCCCATATTATGAACCAAGCAAGGTGTAAGGATAGTTATCACAGGTCTTCCTTACACAAATCAACCTAGTTTTCTAGTTGAACAAGTTCCCTTCACTACTGTGTTCTATCCACTCCAACATCTCTCGAATCCAGAGTGAACAACTAATTTGCTCCCTAGTTTATCAGGCTATGAAGTATAAATAAAAATAGCATAGGAATAATCAAAAGAACCCACGCATAGATGTGCAAAATTAACAACTAAAAAATATTCTCTTTGGCTACAACCCCAGAATATGGAGACTTAGTCACTCATACTCATGAAATACACCATGAATGATATGGAAAACATTAACCAAGAAATCGAGATTAAACTAACCAAAATACCCACAGAAAAAGGTTCTCCGTCTTTTCTACTGACGTTCTTGTATAAAAATAGAATGTAGACCTAAAGTCTATAATAGAACACAAATTAAAATTCTGTAACTCGACTTTTCTGCATCTTGTCCTCAGGTCCGCAATGTGGACCCCTTGTACATACTAGGTTTCGCTTATTTTGCTGACTAGATACTTTTACCTATCTTTTGCATAAGTTTGTGACGCGAACTTGGCATATTTTCCAGTTTCGCTCCTTTTTCTGCATTTTTCAACTTCTACAACTTTGTCCCAAGTTTGCCACATGGACTTTGGTCTTTTTGCTGCTTCCACTGACTTTAATCTTCTGAATTCAAATCTGGGTGTAACTCCGGACTTTCCCAATTAGAGTAAAATTTTGCAAAAACACAACCAACCGACGCAATTGGCCCTGCGTTAGCAAAATAAGAGAAAGGCTATCTAAAACACCTAGAATCTATGGATTTACCCTCTAACTTATCTCTATTATGGGCATTTTTGGCTAATTAGGTGTATAAATACGTCTCAGATCATCACCCCACACTTAGAGCTTTGTCCGTCCTCAGGCAAATCAAGACACATTCAGGAGACTCCCCATGCTAATATGTACAACGAAAATCATGTGACCGAACTCTTTGAACCATGGTGAGCAACTTTCAATGTCCTTAGCAGAATTTACTAGCTCCTAGCACTCATGTATACATGCGGACTCATGTAGAACATTTAACAGCTCGTCCAATTACTGACCTTAGATGACCATGTGCCCTCACCATGAAGAATTACACATGCACACCCCTAAGAACCTAAACAGAAGACTATAAATGGGTACACAAACAACTCTCTCTCTCTCTGATAAGATGTCCTATGTTGCTTCTAAATTCCACAGGCTTGCCCATAATGTAAAACTTAGACCTAGCTGGGATTTTTTTAGAGGATCACGTAGGTCTTTGTTTTGCTATAGTGTAGGCTGTGGGATGGTGGGATACTTTTATGGATATGGTTGATAAGGCTAAATTCCCCAGTGCTCATAGCTTACACTCCACATCCTTCATTTCATCACTTTTAATCCTCCATGACTTAACACCTTTTGTTGTCTCCTTATTGTACAAGGTTTAAGATACCCCATATAATTCAAAACACAATCAAAATCACTACTAAAAAAAACTAATGAGAACGCAAACTATACCTAAACAAAGCAATTCAATTTTTTTCAGGGACCAAAACAATGTGAATACGCGCTGGCTCGCGACGTGGAGGCATCGCAGATCAGCATTGTTTGGTTGAAATCATCTTTTTTTTAATTAGCACTCTACTATTGCTCAGCCTTTGGGTGTCTATTCAAATACCCTCTCTTCTGAGTCATCATGCTAAAACGCTAGGGAATTAGGATCAAACTTGGTAATTGACCAAAGAAAAAGAATCGGCTTGAATTAGGGCTAATCAAAGAATAGGCTAAGGCTCAAAAGGGCTAAGGATATTTTCATTATAATACTCATGCAAAGGAATAGCTCATTCATATACAAAATGGTGCAAGCACCCAAAATTCTCAAAGAGCCATAATCAATAGACATATATGTGATCACAATATCGTCAATCTTATCGAAACCATATCATAAAACAAAATTGGGTCTAACGTAAAACATAATTTCTTAAAATTGCCCAATGTCATGAATGCAAATGCTATGAACGATATGAGGAAGGCATGAGATCTATCATATCGGATCGGAGTGCCTAATTTACTTCTCTCTTTTGGTGGTCGTTTCAAAAGGGACCTGGTACTAAGGTCAAATTGAGCACTGCCTTTCATCCCTAAATCGATGGGCAACCCGAGAGGACGATTCAAACTTTGGATGATATGCTAAGGGCTTGTGTGTTGGGGTTCAAGGGTAATTGGGATTACCATCTCCCACTTATCGAGTTTTCTTATAATAATAGCTTCCATGCTAGCATTGATATGGCCCCATTTGAGGCCTCGTATGATAGGAGGTGTAGGTCTCCAGTGGAGTAGTTTGAGTTGGGAGAGACGTCTTTAATTGGCCTGGACTTTGTAATGGAGGCTATGGAAAAGTGAATTTGGTTCAAGAGAGGTTGAAGACGGCCTAAAGTCGCCAAAAGTCCTATTCGGATGTTAGGAAGAGGGATCTTGAATTATAAGTTAGGGATTGAGTGTTTGTGAAAGTCTCACCTATGAAGGGAGTGATCCATTTTGGCCAAAAGGGGAAGCTGCGTCCTCGGTATGTAGGCCCTTATGAAGTTATTGAGTGGATTGGGAATATGGCGTATAGGGTAGATTTAACCCCAAATTTGAGTTCTATTCACTCGGTCTTCCATGTGTCCATGTTGAGGAAGATGATTGGTGATCCTAGCACTATTGTATCTTTGGAGGGTATTGAGGTGGAAGAGAACTTGTCTTATGAGGAGGTGCCAGTGGAGATTTTGTATAGACAAGTGAAACCACTTTATAATAAGGATGTGGCATCGGTAAAGGTACTTTGGAGGAACTAACATATGGAGATGCTACATGGGACACGGAGTTGGACATGATGGAGCGATATCCCCAATTTTTTCCAATCTACTCAAGCCTAAGGTATTAAGTCCTTCCTTTTTCTTGTTGGTCCCAATTCTTTCCTTCTTGAGTCTCATGGCATGACATGCTTACATGTACATTAAAATGGTTTTTATGATGTTTTGAATGACTTTATTTCATTTCGACATGAGATTTAATGGCTTTATGATTCTTACATGATGAACTATGTATGGTACCTTGTGATTGAAAGTTTCATGTTCTAACTCAAGCCTTTCAGGCCTTGTTCTTGCACATTTGAAGATGAATGCTCCTAAGGGGGAGATGATGTAATGACCCGAACATCATACGACATCGTAGACCTTGAGAAATCTCATTTTAGGCAAACATTTTGGACCAAGTGTTGTCTCAAGAGAGACCACATGAACAGTGTCGGGTCACACGAGCCGTGTGGCCTCAAGTGAGACCACACTTGACCTCAAATCTTGAATGTTGGCCTTGGGGCGGTGTTGCAAGCTAAGGCACACCTCACGGGTACACCACATGAGCCAGTGACACTTCATGGATCTTGTGGAGGAGCCGTTGGGTAGCTTAAGATTGAATACCCTACCATTGGGGCTAAGTGAGGCCACATGCCTAGTAACACGGGTCGTGTGGCATGAGACGGTTCGTGAGGCTCCCCGCGAAGCCTCTAGAGTGAATAAGGATTTTGGACGAAGATTTGCACAACTTCTAAAACAATAGAGGAGAACTTTTACAATTAACTGAATTTGAACTAAAAGTTAGGTAAGAGTTGAACTACAATATACAACACTAGCCATAGTGTAATAAAACAAAAGACATAAAATACAAACAAAAAAATATGTATAATTTTCAAGTCTCCAGCTAGGCAGAATGGGAAATTCTAAAATTGCAAAGACAGACATGCAACTAGGTGTTGTTTTTTAGGAGAATAACCTTACAAAAAAGGTAGTGAATAGAAATGTGACCATACATAAAGCCATTTCTTTGTGAGTTCAGCACCTCATATGGTTATTTTTGGTGTGGAAACCAAGATAATATCTATAAAGCATAAATGTTGGACATGTGAAGAATCATCTTTGGATGACTGATGAGATTTTATGAAGGTGAATTAACGTAGTTAAAAAAAAAGGCGATGAATGGAGTTTTAACCATACATTTTCCCTTTCTTTTCTAGTTCAGTGCCTCATGGTTATTATTTTAGATGCAGAAACCAATATAGCATCTTTAACGGGAAAAAATTGAACAATGAAGAACTATATTTGGATAACCAATGATATTATTTAAATTAGCATAGTTAGTTTTTAGTGTACTGTAGGAGAATTCATAGATGGGGAAGATTGATTAAAGAGGTGAAACACAACATTAAAGGCACAAAGTAAAGCAATCAAAACTATGTGAATCATAAAAGCAATGTCGCCATTAACCTAACAACTGCTAGTTATAGCTATAGATTGATGTTCTTTAAAGACTTCTTATATTTGAATTCATGATATATTTTACACAAAATTGGTTGAACTATATTTTAAAAGGAATCTCTTGTGGTTCTAGGTGATTTTATAGATGCTGAATTTGGTATGAAAGTAAAATGGAGATGAAACACTCCAAAATGTACTTCAGAAATGTCCATAATCGTAATTTTTATATATCTCAAAATTCGTGCGTGATATCGAAAATATGACTTCACATTCTTAATCAAGGGCAAAAATTGAGTGAGAAATAGGTATAACCCAGATTTTAGAGGACCCGCAGCAAAAAATCATATTTGCTAATTTACGATTTTCAGAGAGCAGTCGCTCCTTGGCTGCGACGCGCCAGGTGTATGGATTAGTGTTATTTCTTCCTCTGTGATGGGTCTGCATCACGGACCAAACATGGACGTGTTCAAATTTTTCCTTAGTTTTTCCTATGCGCCCAAGGGCATTGGGGTGATAGCCCCATGCCCACTAAAACGTAAAATCACCTATACTTGGCCATTGTTTCAACTCTATATCACTCAAGACCCTCACAAACATCTCTCCAAGACTTATCCAAATATCTCATTCCAAACTCAAGGATTTCAATCTTAACTTTGGAACTCAGGGATTCACTTCAGGCTCTAAGTTTCCTTCAAGCTCATCTAAAAAAATCCCAAGTTTGAGGTATGTGGGTTTCATCCATTGGGTCCTTTCACCCATGAATCCCAATTTTTCATTTTATGAAAATTGCATAATTTTATGTTGTATTACTTATGGGTATCTCTTATTATGAAATATAAGCAAGAATTACGATAGGGTTTTATCAAAGTATTGTTGATTATGCATGAGTATTGCAACGACCCAAAAATATGCCTTGGAAATATCCATAATAAAAATTTTGATATATCTTAAAAAATTTGTACATGATATCGAAAATTTGACTTCGTATTCTTTATCAAGGGAAAAATTTAGTAGGAAATGGGTATAACCCCTATTTTAGAGGACCTGTAGTGAAATTTTATTTTTGCCAACTTTTCAGTTTCTAGTGTGCATCAGTGTTGGCTCCGCTATGTGGACCCATCGTAGTAATGTTGTGACTTCCTTATTTTTCTTGTTTCGGCCTAAGGCATTAGGTTCTTGGCCCCATGCCCTAATATGTGTGAAAATACTTATACTTAGTCATTTTTCAACTCTATATCACTTAAGACACTCCCAAAACCCTCTCTTAACACTTAGCCAAATATTTCACCCAAATTCAAGTGTCCCAAACACATTTTCGGATCTCAAGAACTTCATTCAAGCTTTCAAGTTCTCGTTCAAATCTTCATCAAGAAAATCTCGAAATTCAAGGTATGTGAATTTCAATCATAGGGTTCTTTCACCTATGGTGCCCAACTTTCCTTTTTATAAAAATTGCATGTTTCCAAGTTGTATTACTTATGGGTATTACTTATTATGAATTATGATTACAAATTATGTTGGGTTTTTATGAAGTGTTGATTGGAAACACATATCAACCTATTTCAAGCTTATACTATGAGATGGTTGTCTATTGTGGCTATGCATGTTTTAGGCTATGAAACTATGATCTATTATGAGACTTGATGATAGATTTCAAGTTATCTTACATGAGGGTTTTCCTATGTGTTGGTGGGTTTATTTATCTTAAGTTTTCTCACATGATTTCACTCTTGAATTGCATGATTTTGAACTAGCATTATATACCTGCCAAGTGTTTGATAAAATATCTTATTAAGGATTCTTGAGTTATTGATGATCTATTGTATGGCTTGTGAGTCAAGTGACTTTATGATGATGAAGGGGAACGTACGTATGTATTGAATTCATGAGAAGTATCTATAATGCTGCAAGTCGACCATACCTTGTTGGGGGGTGACATCCAAAACCACCTTGTGAGGGGGTAATATGCCTTGATTACCTTGTCGGGGGGTGACATGCCCGTACTACCTTGTTGAGGGGTACGTACCTCAACCATATCCTAAAATATAATAATTAAAGTTTTAAATATTCATAAGTTGAATTTTTCTAGGTATAAAAATACTAAAATTCAATTTAACAAGTATATAAACTCCAAGTAAAATACATTTACCTTTTCGATTAGCTTGACGGGTAGATGGGATAACCTTCACGGGTCGAATATATCCTATAATGATACAAAAATACTAAAATTCAAAATTTATATACGTGGAAGTTTGATTTATAGTCTACTTGAAAATACCCAATTTAAACTACAATCCAAGAATCTACATTCACAAATTCACACTTAAGCATTCAAACCAATAATGTCAATAACTTTAAATACTACAATTTAATTATAACATTCGATAAAATTACCAAAATACCCCTAGAACAGAGACGTGCACGTGACACATCTTTCCAAGGTCGAATAGGAAATTCGAGACTGAATTTGCGATCAGCGCGAAAAATCGAGTCAAAAAGTGGTCTCGACCAGATTTAGGAGCAACTGGGTCGAAAATTTATTTTCACAAAACTGACCAGAAGTAGTAAGGGTACGCGACAAGGCTGCAACATGGACCTACCACGGACCCAAAATAGTGAGGATACGCGACAGCTCCACGACATAGACCCATCGCGAACCCACACTTATATATTTTATCAATTTTTCGACGGGATTGAATTTACAATATTCACATGTGCGCGACAGGTCCGCGTCGCAGACCTATTATCTAGACCTGTTCTACCAAAGTTTAAAATTTTAAATCATTTGAGGGGCATTCTAGACTTTTTCCTACCTCTTTTAAACTTAACCCACGACCCCTTTAGGTTATTTTGATGAGTAAATAGGGTAAAAAAAACACCGTTCTAAGTCCTTCTTCACCACACTTAAAAGTTAGTGCTAGAGAGAGAAGAAAAAAGAACGTAAGATTGGAGAATTCAAGGAGAATTCTTGATGGGTGATTTGAAAAACTTCAACCAAGGTATGTAAGGCTAAACGAAAGCATGAGATTGTTCTCTGATGTGCCCCATAGGTGGTCTTACATGAGAGTTGAACGTTATTGAGTTTAAATGCATGATTCTTGATTATTTTCTTGAAATGATTATGATTTTTACATGTATTTTCATACGTTGATTGATCATCACAATCTTTTTTTCTTGAATTGAATGTTTTACATGAATTATTGCATAACCCTACTTATTATTTCTCAAAGATTGCATGAAAGAAGATAGGGATTGAGTATAGAGCCTTGATTGAGAATATGATTGTGATTGTGTTTGAGATTGAGATGTGAGAATGATGATGAGTTGATAAACTTGATAGTCCCCTGAGTTTCCATAAATGAACTCTAACGATTTGTCCATTCGATTGTTCCCTAATGATTGTTCAAATCCTTGAGTTGTTGATTGAGATGTTGGTTGATGAGATAATTAGAGTCTCTATGAGACTAACTGAAAGATTATCCTTCATGAGATTGATTGAGATGGTTTGAATGGTTTGATTGAATAATGAGAGCCTTTATAAGGCTAAGTTGAGATGAGTCAATTGAGATGTATTGACTAGATGAATTGTTTTATGAGCATTAAGTCATGGGAGAAGTATCGAGAACCGAAAAAATAAGAGAGTCCAACTCATACTCATCAAACTATGTAGTCAAGAATAGGTAAGGATTAGAACTATTATGTCTCATTATGGTTCGCTCTGGATAGAGTCCATGAAACCATAGAGGACTTAACTTTAAATGATAGTTGGGGTACCTGGTGGACTCAATTCGTCCCCTACTTTACAAGTATAGGACGGCTGTAGGAACAACAGTAGCTTATTGTACAATCACTAGCTCATAAATGATTATTGTCGAATAAGAAAAACAACCAGAAAGTTCCTACCTTGAGTACTCTAAGTCGAGATATGATGAGATGAGATGAGATGTGATGAGATGAGTTGAGATGAGTCCTTCTGAGGCGAGTCTGATTCGATTGATGAGTTGATGGGTCAAATGTCCTACTCTTTATTCTTACTTTAGATAGGCATTTGGCATGTTAATTGCTTTCTATTATGAGTTGATATTGTTTCTATATTGTTCTACATGTTTCTGTTTCACTCAACTATTTTACATACTAGTACATTCCAAGTATTGATGTCCTCTTTTGAACTACATCATATTATGATATAGATACACAGTATAGAGGTCGTCAGCAGGAGAATCATTGAGGATCTTCGAGCGTTCAGCAGATTGGTGAGCCTCCCCTATTTCTAATGATTCATTACATTATTTTTCATCATGCTTTAGAGTTAGAGTTGCTTATCTTTTATTTGATTTGAGGTAGCCATGGGTCTGTCATTGGCACCACTTAATAGTGATAGAGGCTTCAAAGACTAGAGTCAAATATTGATTGTCCAGATTGTGAGTTAGTTCTTTTTACTAGCCTTTTTCTATATTATTATTTAGACTAGATGATGAGATATGCTCGTTTATCATTCCTTCTCTTCCCCTGACTAGAAGATTGTTGATTGAATGAATGTGATGAGGCCAAGTGGTTCACTTGGGAACTAGCAATAGTCTCTAGGTGCAGGCCACGTCTTGGGTCCCCTCTCGAGGAGGGACTAACTTGGTGTCAGAGCACGAGTTCAAGTGTCCTAGGGAGTCTATGAAGCCGTGTCTAGTAGAGTCTTTTTTATAGTGTGTTGTCTACCACACTTGATAAACAGGAGGTTATAGGACATTAGGAATTTTTTCCCTTCAATCATGTTCTAAATTGTGCTATGGAGCTATATTCTATGAAAATTCTATTCTAATTCGTGCTTTTTGCATTGCAGAATTGTGATCATGCCTCCCAGAAGAGCCGTTAGAGATAAAGCGCATCCCGCCCGACAGAATGTCAATCCACCTAGGCCTCAAGGACGTGAGTTGCCTATGGAACAAGCTATCCCTATTGCACATCCCCCGAAGATGAGGTATCCAATGCTGAGCTTCGCTAGGCTATCTAAACTCTAGCCCAGGTGGTCACAGGTGCTGCAAGCCCAAGAGCGGCCTCATAGGGTGCCCATGATACTTCTAGAGTCCGAGAATTATTAAAGATAAATCCACCTGAGTTCACAGGATCTGCATCCACTGAGGATCCTGAGAGCTACGTGGAGGAACTCTAGAAAGTGTTCCAAGTGATGCATGTGACTAATGCTGATAGAGTGGAGTTGGCTGCTTATCAACTAAAGGGGGTAGCTATACTGTGGTATGACCAGTAGAGGAAGTATGGATAGGAGAATATCCCCACGACTTGGGCTTTGTTTGAGGAAGCTTTCTTGGACGTTTCTTCATAAGGGAGAGAAGAGAGGAGAAGGTGAGGGAGTTTTTGAACTTGAAACAAGGTTCTATGACTGTACAAGAGTATGGGCTGAAGTTCACGCAATTATCCCACTATGCTCTGGATATGGTTATTGATATATGGGGAAGGATGGGGATGTATGTTGATGGGTTGAATAGAGGGCCAAAGAGAGATGGGAGGGGAGTAATACTCGTGAGTGATATAGATAGTGGGAGATTGATAATGTTCATGCTACAAGCTGATAAGGAGAGGCAACATGATAGGGAAGAGTTCAGAAGAAAGAAAGCTAAGAAATTCAGCCATGAGGTTGGGAAGAAAGGCAATGGAAATCGATTTCCAGCACCATCATCTGCTAATACACCTGAACCTAGAGTCAGAAATGATCAGAAGTCTCAGAATGTTGGAGCTCGTGGGTCTCAGCCACAAGCTAGTGTGGCTCAAGGTTAACGAGGTAAATCACCCTGTGGTACATGTGACAAGTTGCACATGGGTATATGTCATGAAGGGAGTGATGTATATTTCAAATGTGGCCAAGCAGGCCACTATCAGAGAGAGTGCCCAAAGTGGGCTGACCAGGCTCAGTCTTCTGCACCGGCCTCGCCAGCCAAGGAGAATCAGAGAGGCACCACTTCAGAAACAAGCGTAGCTACAAACCAATTGTATGCAATGGGCAGTTGACATGATCAAAAGAACTCCCCAAATGTTGTGACAGGTATGATCCGAGTCTTCTTTATTAATTTTTATATGTTGATGGGTCCTGGTGCCACATTATCTTTTGTAACTACTTATGTAGCCAGTGGATCTGATAGAACCCTTGAGAGTGCTCTTGAACCCTTTGATGTTTCTACTCTAGTGGGTGAGTCTATTCGAGTTGGGAGAGACTATAGAGATTGTGTAGTGTCCATCTATCATAGGAGTATTATCATTGATTTGATTGAGTTAGATATGATTGATTTTGATTTGATCTTCGGCATCAATTGGATCCACGTCTGTTATGCCTCCGTTGATTATAGAGCCTGAGTCGTTAAGTTCCACTTTCCAGATGAATCGATTCTAGAATGGAAGGGTGATTCCATAGCACCTAAAGGAAAGTTTATTTTTTACCTTAGAGCCAGAAAGATGATTGCTAAGGGTTGTGTTTACCACCTTGTGAGAGTTAAGTCCAATGATATTAGGTCCACAACTTTTGAGTCAGTTCCAATCATGAATGAGTTTCTAGAAGTGTTTCCTGAGGATCTTCCAGAGTCCCTCCTAATAGGGAGATTGATTTTGGGATTGATATTCTTCCTAATACCCAGCCTGTTTCAATTCCACCTTATAGGATGGACCCTGCTGAACTGAAAAAATTGAAGGAGCAGTTAAAAGATTTGGTACAGAAGGGCTTTATAAAGTCGAGTGTTTCTCCTTGGGGTGCCCTGTCCTATTCGTGCGAAAGAAAGACGGGTCTCTCAGAATGTGTATTAACTATAGGCACCTGAACAAGGTCACCATACAGAACAAGTATCCTCTCCCAAGGATAGATGACTTGTTTGACCAACTTCAGAGCGCCTTTTGTTTCTCAAAGATAGACCTCCGATCTGGTTACTATCAGTTGAAAGTAAGGGAATATGACATTCCAAAGAAATCCTTTAGGACTAGTTATGGCCATTTTGAGTTCTTGGTCATGTCCTTTGGGTTAATGAATGCACCTGCAGCCTTTATGGATTTGATGAATAGGGTGTTCTGATAGTATCGGACATGTTTGTGATTGTGTTTATTGATGATACTTTGGTGTATTCAATAGATGAAGAGGAGCAAGAAAATCACCTTAGAATCGTCCTTCAAACCCTTAAGGACCATGAGTTGTATGCAAAGTTTTTGAAATGCGAATTCTGGCTTAAATCTGTGGCTTTCCTAAGCCATATTATCTCTGGTGATGGTATTCGAGTGGATGTTCAAAAGATTGAAAGCGGTTAACAACTAGCCCAGACCAACCTCTCTAACTGACATAAGGAGTTTCTTTAGATTGGCAGGCTACTACTGTCGATTTGTTGAGGGATTTTCTTCCTTATCCGCACCATTGAAAAAGTTGACTCAGAAAAATGTCAAGTTTCAGTGGTCCGATGAGTGTGAGAAAAGTTTTCAAGAGTTAAAGACTAGACTGACTACTGCACATGTCCTAACCTTGCCCAATGGAACAGAAGATTTTGTGATCTATTGTGATGCTTCAAGAGTTAGATTGGGATGTGTGGTGATGCAAAGAGGGAAGGTGATAGCCTATGCCTCTAGACAACTTAAGATTCATGAGAAGAATTATCCAACCCATGATCTTGAGTTGCTGGCAGTGGTGTTCGCACTCCAAATCTAGTGTCACTACATGTATGGAGTGCATGTGGATGTGTTCACAGACCACAAGAGCTTGCAGTACGTCTTCAGTCAGAAAGAGCTCAATCTGCGACAGAGAGTATTGTTGGAGTTTCTCAAGGATTATGACATAAGCATTCTCTATCATCTAGGAAAAAACTAACATTGTTGATTATGCCCTTAGCAGGTTGTCAATGGGTAGAACAACCCATATTATAGAGGGGAAGAAGGAGCTAGCTAAAGAAGTGCATTGGTTATCTCGATTGGGAGTTCAACTTGAGGAGAATGATGATGGAGGAATTAATATCCAGAATGGGTTAGCTTCATCCTTTGTGGTAGAGGTGAAGGAAAAGAAAGGCCGAGATCTTGTCCTACTCCAATTGAAGGAGGCCATCCACAAACAGAAAGTTATGGTAGGTTATGGAGTGTTGAGGTACCAAAGTAGATTGTGCGTCCCAGATGTTGACGGTATACGAGATAGAATCATGCTGAAGCTCATAGCACTAGGTATTCCATTCATCCTAGATCTACCAAAATGTACCACAACTTGAGAGAAGTCTATCGGTGGAGTGGAATGAAGTGGGATATTGATGAGTTTATTTCCAAGTGCCCGAACTGTCAGCAAGTGAAACTTGAGCACCAAAGGCAATGTGGATTAGCTCAAAACTTTGAGATTCTGAAATAGAAGTAGGAGATGATCAATATGGACTTCATTATTGGTCTACCGAGGTCTCGAAAGTGACAAGATTTGATATGGGTGATTATGGATAGGATGAGAAAAATGGCCAACTTCTTAGTAGTTACGACAGCCAACACTGCGGAGGAGTATGCCAAGATGTACATCGAAGAGGTTGTGAGGTTGCATGGAGTGCCCTTGTCCATCATCTCGGACAGAGGAGCCCAATTCACCTCCCAATTTTGGAGATCATTTAAGAAAGGATTGGGTACAAAGGTGAATTTGAGTGCAGTCTTCTATCCACAGACCGATGGGAAGGCAAAGTGTAGAATTCAGATGTTCAAAGATATGTTGAGAGCCTGGATCCTTGATTTCAAAGGAAATTAGGATGAGCACCTACCGTTGATTGAGTTTGCATATAACAATAGTTATTATGCAAGTATCCAGATGGCTCTCTATGAAGCTTTATATGGGAGGAGGTATAGATCACCAATTGGGTGGTTTGAGGTTGGAGAAATGGAGCTTTAATTGGGCCTGACCTGGTCCATCAAGCAATGGAGAAGGTTGAGATCATTAGAGAGCGATTGAAGACTAAGCAAAGTCGCCAGAAATCCTACACCGATGTGAGGATGAGAGATTTGGCATTCGAAGTGGATGACTGGGTATATTTGAAAGTGTCACCTATGAAAAGTGTCATGAGATTTGGGCGGAAGGGTAAATTGAGTCCACGTTATATTTGACCCTATCAGATTTTAAAGAGGATTGGGAAGGTTGCCTATGAATTAGAGTTGCCTTCCGAGTTAGATGGTATTCATCCAATGTTCCACATGTCGATGTTGAAGAAATACTTAGGAGATCCTAGTTTGGTAATCCCTTTGGAGAGCATCGGAGAGAAGGATGGTTTGAGCTATGAAGACACTCCGGTCCAAATCCTTGATTGTCAGATTCGCAGATTGAGAACTAAAGAGATAGTCTCAGTCAAAGTCCTGTGGAGGAATTAACTCATTAAGGAGGCCATATGGGAAGCTGAGGAAGAGGTGAAAGTAAAATATCCACATCTATTTGTGCTGAGGGATGAGAAAGTCGAAGGTAAATTCCTTATCCTTGACCAGACTGATTGTCTTTTCTTAATTGTCTATTCACGAGTCCGAATGAGATTGTTGATAGAAATAAGGAGTTGAAAGATAGATTGATAGATTGAATGTTGGAAGGAGTCAGGAGTCTATTTGTGCCTTGATATCCTCCCTTACTCATCATTCGAGGATGAATGATCCTAAGGGGGAGATGATGTAACACCCGATAAAATTACCAAAATACCCTTAGAATGGAAACATGTGCGTGACGCATCTTCCCAAGCTCGGATGGGAAATTCGAGATCGGATTTGTTATCAGCGTAAAAAATCAAGTCAGAAAGTGGTCCGCCCAATTTAGGAGCAACTGGGTCAAAAATTTATTTTTTAAAAGTTGACCAGAAATAGTTAGGGTACGCGACAGGGCTGCGATGCGGACCTATCGCGGACCCAAAACAGTGAGGGTACGCGACAGCTCCGTGATGCAGACCCACACTTTTTTCTCAATTTTTCGATAGGATTGAACTTCCAAAATTCACAGGTACGTGACAGGTGTGCGACAGGTCTGCATCGCGGACCTATTATCCCTGCCTGTTCCACCAAAGTTTAAAATTTTGAATCATTTGAGGGGCATTCTAGACTTTTTCCCACTTCTTTTAAATTTAACCCATGACCACTTTAGGTCATTTTGATGAGTAAATAGGGTCAAAAAAATCCATTGTAAGTCCTTCTTCACCACACTTGAAAATTAGCTTGAGAGAAAAGAAAGAAGAACATAATATTGGAGAATTCTTGACAGGTGCTTTGAAGAGCTTCATTCCAGGTATATAAGGCTAAATGAAAGCATGAGATTGTTCTCTCATATGCCCCACAGGTGGTCTTAGATGAGAGCTGAAGTTTATTGAGTTTAAATGAATGATGCTTGATTATTTTCTTGAAAATATAATTATTTTTAAATATATTTTTATATGTTGATGATCATCGCAATCTTATTTTCTTGAAATTGAATGTTTTACATGAATTATTTCATAAACCCTACTTATTATTTCTCAAAGATTGCATGAAAGAAGATAGGGATTGAGTCTAGAACCTTGATTGAGAATGTGATTCTGATTGTGTTTGAGATTGAGATGTGAGAATGATGGTGAGCTAATAGAACTTGATAGTCCCCTGAGTTTCCATAAATGAACTCTAACAATTTGTCCATTCGATTGTTCCATAATAATTGTAAAATCCTTAAGCTATTGATTAAGATATTGATTGATGAGTTGATTAGATTCTCTACTAGACTGACCGAAAGATTAGCCTCCATGAGGTTGATTAAGATGGTTTGATTGGTTTGATTGAATGATGAGAGCCTTTATAAGACTGAGTTGACATGAGTCAATTGAGATGTATTGACTGGATGGATTGTTTTATGAACATTGAGTCATGAGAGGAGTATCGAGCACCAAAAGGGTAAGAGTTAGTCCAACTCGCACTCGTCACACTATATAGCCAAGAATATGTGAGGATTAGAACCATTATGTCTCATTATGATTCCCCCTGGATAGAGTCCCTGAAACAATAGAGGACTTAACTTTAATAGATAGTTTGGGTCCTAGTGGATTCGATTCATCCCCTTCCTGGAAAGTATGGGAAAATTGTGGCAACAACGACGACTTGTTGTATAATCACTAGCTCATAAGTGATTGTTGTCGGATAAGAGAAACTCCCAGAAAGTTCCTATCTTGAGTACTCTGAGTCGAGATATGATAAGATGTCATGAGATGAGTCCTGTTGAGGCCAGTATGATTAGATTGATGAGTTGATGGGTCAATTGTCTACTCCTTATTCTTACTTTTGATATGCATTTGGCATGTTAATTGCTTTCTATGTTGAGTTGATATTGTTTCTATATTGTTCTACCTGTTTCGGTTTCACTCAACCATTTTACATTCCAGTATATTCCAAATACTAACATCCCCTTTTGAACTACATCGTATTATGATGTATATACGTGGGATAGAGGTCCTCAGCAGGCGAATCGTTAAGGATCTTCGAGCGTTCAGCAGATTGGTGAGCCTCCCCTATTTCGGAGGATTCATTACATTATTTTTTATCATGCTTTAGTGTTAGAGTTGTTTATCTTTTATTTGACTTGAGGTAGCCATGGGTCTGTTATTGGCACCACTTAATAGTGATAGAGGCTTCATAGACTACAGTAGAATGTTGATTGTCCAGATTATGAGTTAGTTTTTTTTACTAGTCTTTTTCTACATTCTTGTTGAGACTAGATGATGAGATGTGTCTATTTATCTTTCCTTATCTTCCGCTGACTAGAAAATTGTTGATTCAATGAATGTGATGAGGAAAAGTGGTTCGCTTGGGGACTAACAGTAGTCTGTGGGTGCCGGCCACATCTTGGGTCCACTCGCGGGGCGTGACATTAATTCCAACTAATAAAACCCAATTCACAAACAAATTCAAAATTCATTTCAAGCTAAAATCCAAAAATACTCATTCACAAATTTAAACTACACCCAAATCTATAGTCTAATTCAAAATACCCAATTTAGACTACAATCCAAGAATCTACATTCACACATTCACATTTAAATATTCAAACCAACAATGTCAGTAACTTCAAATACTATATTTAAATTCCAACTAACAAAATCCAAATCACAAACTAATTCAAACTAACAAATCCCCCTAAATCACAAACTAATTTAAACTCATTCACAAATTCCTACTTCAATACACTATCCAACAATGTCAATAATTTCAAATACTACACTTTAATTCTAACTAACAACTTAAAACCCCTCAAATCACAAACTAATTCAAACTAACAAAACCCCCCAAATCACAAACTAATTCAAACTCATTCACAAATTCCTACTTCAATATACTTTCCGATCATGAGAATCACTTCAAATATACACATTTATTCAAATTAACAAAACCCCTCAAATCACAAACTAATTCAAACTAGCAAAACCCCCCAAATCACAAACTAATTCAAACTCATTCACAAATTGCTACTTCAATATACTTTCCAATAATGAGAATCACTTCAAATTTACGCATCAAACTAACAAAACCCCTCAAATCACAAACTAATTCAAACTAACAAAAAATCCCAAATCACAAACTAATTCAAACTCATTCACAAATTCCTACATCTATACACTTTCCATCAATAATAATCACTTCAAATACACACATTAATTCAACCTAACAATCCCCCCCCCCACAAACTAACAACAAAACCCCTCAAAACACAAACTAATTCAAATGCATTCACAAATTCCTACTTCAATACACTTTCCAACAATGATAATCACTTCAAATACATATGTTAATTCAAACTAACAAAACCCCCCAAATCACATACAAATTCAAAATACCAAATTTAAACTAAACCCTAAAATCAAAACACAAACTTTCTTCACTAATTCACAATCAATATTATAATATAACAATG
>JAABOM020030581.1:0-17447 GCA_011800125.2 Solanum clarkiae
AGTATGATAATCATGAAATAAACATACAAAAATAATATACACAATAATGAATAAATAAAGGATAAACTAAAATTGTTCCATCTTTTTAATGGAAAAGCCTCAAAATCCGACAGATAGATTTTCATTTGCCTAAATTTAACAAACAATGAACTTAAACTAGAAAAGTTGAATTGTAACATGTAAAAAACATCAATCAAACTAAAATTTTTACGTCTTTTTGAATGGGGAGGCCTCAAAATCCGACGGATAAATTTGTCATTGCCCAAGTTTAACAAACAATGTGTACGTGAACTTAAACTAAAATTTCTAATTATAAAATGTAACAAATATGAATTTATACTAAAAAAATTTCGTCTTTTTGAATGTGGAGGCCCCAAAATCCGACGGATAGATTCGTCATTGGCCAAGTTTAATACGTGACGAATCATATGAAATAATAATTAAGAAAATGATAATAACCAACAAATACAATAACTTGCAAAATATATCCAAAGAAATAATGAAAATAATAGGACAGATTGTTAGAAACGATTTTGAAAAATGTATGCTCTTGATATAAATAAATTAAGCCAACAATTAACATGCAAAAATCTTAGCTACAATAACTAAGCTAAAACAAACAGAGATAAAAATATCAAAATGTACAAAATAAAATAACAATCACACATATAATTTAAAGCAACACTAAACCCAATAAGATAGTGATCATGAACATATATTTGCGGAAGGAAATAAATTTATAACTTTTTATCATTCAAGTTATACACAAAAGAAATGAATAATAGCTAAAAACAATAACAAAATATGGAACTTCTATATATGACAACACTTTAAAAGGAATAGATAAATAATAAAGTATATGTAAAAAGTAGCATAAACTAATCAACAATGACAATGTCAGTAGCATAATAAATAAGACTAATAGAAACATACTACCACATGAAAAAATAAAGAAATCTGTGAAACAAGAAAGCAAAAGAAATAGTAATAAAATAGAAGATTTGTTACTTGATTATTTTTACTGATGTGTGGAGAGGAGAGGGGCTCGCCGGAGCTTTGTTCTTGTTCTTGTTGCTGCCATGTTGATGGTTTGGAGCTTCCATGTATAACTTAAATGGAGGTTTTTGGGGTTGTTTTCATGGGTCTGCTGGGGTCGATTTTGGTGGATTTTTCTGATGGGTTTTCGCGAGAGAGGAAAAGGGGCGATGAGGCTTCGGGTTTGATTCGCCGGAGTGGCTGGTGGGAGAAAAGGGGTGATGTTTGAGTAGAGGTTTTCTGGCAAGTCAATGAGGGAGGAGCAGATCTGGGGTCGTCGGCGAGATGAGGGGGGCGGGGGTTTTGGTTGTGATTTTCGGCGAATACTTGCCCGTGGGGGAGATGGGGTCGACGGAAAATGGGATTTGCCGGTGTTGGGTTCGTTGAGGCGGAGGGGAGAGAGAGGAGGGGTCACCGGTGTTCTGTCGGCAACCCGTCGGCGAGAAGATGAACTAGGAGAGAGAGTGAGGGGTCGTTTTGGTTGGAGGAGAAGAAGAGATCACTGGCATTTCACCAGATTCCGACGAGAGCGCCGGAAAAGTAAAAAAGAAAGAAGGGATATATTTTATTATTTTAGGATTTTCTCAAATTAGGAATTTACTCTACACTCTACACAAGGTGATAAAAATTATATACACCTCAAAACCTAAACCTAATGGGCTAAAAGATGTGGGCCTAAATTATGGGTCAATTGGACATATACATATAATTATATTTGAACAACAAAAAAGCATTATCATACTGCGTTAAAATTTAAAATTAAACTAATTAAAATTCTAAAATTAAACTAATTAAAATTCTAATATTATAAGAATAAAAGCGACTATAAAAATTAAACTAAAATCACCCAAAAATATTTTAAACTATTTTAAAATATTGACATAAAAAGTATGAAATTTTGAAAATATTGGGTCAAAATTGGGTGTCAACAATTATCCCTGTAGTACCTATTCCATGTTTGGTTTTTACTTGTGATAATATGGGCAAGATGGAGAAATTCTTAAGTCCCTACTTCCCATAGAATGAGTCCTATGTTCTCTTCCCTTATAATTACATGTTGTGTTTGAATGATGGAAATTCCTTATCTCTTGTCTCATAAAGTGCGTCATAAACTCATAATCCCCTTAGTTCTATTTTTTGATGAATGATTCACGCTTCTTAACCAAAGATGTGCACATGGATGCTATGAGGCTTATTTGGGGTACCTTTGAGTTCCTCATTCGTCATGTCGCACCTAAGCCCTAGGCTTGAGTCTTAATAAGCTTGGTATCCGAGCACTAGGTTTATAAATGATCCTTAGAAATCTAACATACAGCATCAACTAGAGTCTTATTCATGATTGTGAAGCACGCCACGACTATGAATAGGAGGCTATAAGGTGTTTAGAAAATGATTCATTCTTTCATATTTTATGTCATGACTTAGAACTAAACCTAAGATTTCCATTTCCTAAGCACTTATCTTTTGTGTTTCTAGATAATGCCGCCAAGGGGAATGCCAACCAAGGGACCCTATTTCGGATGATAATCAAGTCCTATGAGCCCTCAAGTCTCCCAAGAAAGGGGGTCACGCATGATGAATATCGGAACATTGTTGCGATATTGGCACAAGCCGTTGCTAACCAAGTGAATCAAGAGGCTCAAGCTCCTCATGCCCCTACTCCAACCTCAAGAGTGAGGGATTTCACTAGGATGAATCCTCTAGAGTTCTATGGATCTAAGGTAAAGGAAGACACCCAAGAATTCATAATGAAGTATACAAGGTCCCAGTTATCATGGGGGGTGATCTTGGAGGAGAAGGAGAAATTAGCGACCTATTCACTCAAAGGCCTGCCGAAATATAGTATAACCAATAAAAGATGGAGAGGGTAAATGATGAGCCTATTCTCTGGGAGGAATCCGAAGTCACCTTCCTTGACCGCTTATTTCATGTTAAGCTAAAGGAAGCAAAGATGATGGAATTTATGAACCTCAAGAAAGGTTTCATGAGTGCAAGGGAGTAGTCCCTTAAATTCAACAACCTCTCCTAGTATGATCCTTATTTGATTCTGAGCCTCAAGTAAGAATGCACAAGTTTGTATCGGGTGTGTTCGACTTGATCAATAAAGAGTGTCGCATCGTCATGCTCATAGGGGATATGGATATATCTCAGCTCATGACATATGTTGAATAACTTGTGGGAAAGAAGCTTAGGAAGAAGAGGATTGGGGAGTCCAAGAGGGCTCGTTTTGAGTGAGGTTTCCAAGGTTCTAAATGTGGCCATTTTCAACAAAACCAAAAATTACAAGGTCAAGGGCCATCAAATGCTCCTAATTAAAGGTTTTTCAATGATAGGGTGCCAAATCCTAAAGTCCAAGGTGTTAATGGTGGACCAAAAGTTCCTAGGTGTCCAAAGTGTGGAAAGAACCATGGTAGTAAATATTTCAGAGAGTTGGCACATGATTCATGTGTGGCAAGCTAGGCGAAAAACTTGTTGATTGTCCAAATTGAATGCTTCAAACAAGGGTAGAGATGGTCGCACTCAAGGAAATGGTTCCCATGGAGGTCATGGGGAACAAGGAGGCCAACATGGAGGTTCTCCCCATCACAACCAATTCTATATTATACAAGGGAGCAAAGGGGTGGGAGAGGCATTGGATGCCATCACCGACATGTTAAAGATTTATGATTGTGATATACATGCTTTATTAGATCTAGGTGTGCCTTTGTCTTTCATTTCTCCATTCATTACAAGTAAGTTTGACATGAGCCCCAAAATGTTATGTGAATCATTTGTCATGTCTACTCCCGTTCGTGAGTCTATTGTTGCTAGAAGAGTCTATAGAGGTTGTCCTGTGTCCAATTTTATCACGACCCGAAATTCAAGTATGATGGCACTCACCTAACCCACTAAGGTGAGTCACCCCAAATCCCAAACAACTTAACAATACAGATTAAAAGCGAAAGATAACAGTCTAAATATATAAATAAGCTGAAGATAACTACAAGTCTCTATGCATAGAATACTCAAATGAAATACTAGGCATAATATCTAGTCCTCAAATAGAACCAAAACGTAAAAGTGAAATCCTCAAGGTCTGCTGAAGACATAAGCATACCCAGTGACCGATTCAAGATTTTATGTTTGTGGGTGCTCACTTATATTATATTGAGTAGCTGCAGATCATGTTACGAGTATGTTTTAGAAACCACCTGATAATTATTAGGATAGTAATTACACAACCTACTGATTACAAACTTGTTTGTTTTTCACGATGTGTGTGTGTCTATATTTATATTTTTAAAATTAGTATATTTTCATTAAATTAATCATAAAAATTGAAAGTATAAAATTTTGACAAAAATACTATTATAAATGTCAATATTAAAGAAAAGAAAAATGTAAGAATATAACCTTATTCAATAATGAATTGTACTATAACAACTAGAATATATTTTTAAAAAATAGATAATATGAGAAATTGAATGAAATCACATGGAGAAGTAAAGGCTGAGAAGGACAAGAAAATAAAATATAAATAACAATAATAAAAAATATTTTTAAATTAGAGTAATAAAAATAAAAATAAATCAAAACAAACAATAAAGAACAGAAATAAATGGAAGAAAAGAATTTTATAAAATTTTATGTAATTACATCAATTTCTTACCCTTCTTGAAAATTGAGGAGTGCAATTACACCAAATTCACCTCTTGTCAAGCAATTACTAGGTTTACCAAATAAATCAAAGAGTGAACTTACACTCAATCACACTAAATTTCAAATACACTATGGCTTTCCAAACAGGCCTATATTATATTTACACAATTATTTAAATATGATAATTTAAAAAATTACAACTAATATTTACTACTAAAAAAATTACTCTTCGGAAAAAGAATATGAACCAATTTGATGGATATTTTAGTTGATGACAAAACGTTATAAAAAAATTATAAGAGAAGTGATTGGACATTTTTAATTCTCTTTCTCTGTCACAAGAAATTAAGTAAAGAAAATTAAAAGACAATCTTTAGTTGAAGAAAGAAAGTGAAAGGAAAAAGGAGACCAAAGGGAAGAAGAAATTAAAGATACAAAAACAATTGTCCATGTGGACAAATCAACCTTTATTTTAAGGTCCAAACCAACGCACCCACAAGCTTTTTTGTCACTGGGTGCTTCAGACTAAATATATCAATATTAGATATTATATTTAAATATATATACCTTAGATCGGATTCAATGGGTGCTCAAGCACCAAACACCTTGTACATGGGTCTGCCCTTGCAGCTACCTTGCAAGAAATCCAGAAGCTCGATCCAACAAGGAGGAAGTCTAGTAAGATGGACGGGCTAACAACCTATAAAATATAGCAAGGGGTGAGTACCAAACAACATGGTACTCAGCAAATGAAACTAACCAAATGTAAAGTATGAAAACCATAAGTAACCCCTTAAATCCCAACCACGATCCGCCGAATTACAATCCCACACCTAGAAAAGTCCTAGTACAATATAATATACATATCACAGTAATATAGATATACTCATCTTCTAACATAGTATCTCAACACACAATATATAGATAGATCCAGCACTTACGGCAAGATCAAGGATACAATAAGTGTACAACCTCATAAACAATATACAACTATATTAATCAGATAAAATATGAGATGAAGTGGATGTCATGAGATGTATACAACGCAATACAATGTCAAATGGTCATGATGCATATTTGCCCTATGATATGCATCTGCTGAGTATATATATGCCTTAGCTGGAACCCATGGGGGCCACACATGGACCAAGTAACTGTCAGAATCATTCCCCTTTGGCAATAACTTTTATATCTATCCAGAACCATTTCCCTTCGGCTTTTCATTTCTTTTCTTTTTCTTTTATTTTCCATTAGTCAGAACCATTTCTCTTCTGTTTTCCCTCATCAATGGACCATCAAGCAAGTATATAATAATGACACATTAATCAAGTTCAAGGAAATAGAATATGCAAGATATCCATATACGTCATGTATATCAACAATAGAAATCGAATAATTCTTAAGTGTTTCAATATCACCACAGTATCAATATATCAATCATACCTCAATCTAAGCACCATCTCGCTATCAATATCAAATGATTCATAATATTACATAGGGTGTGAATCCACAGTTAATTTATAAGTCAATATACTACAATAAGAACAATCATTCACTCTGAATATTATGATCAAATCTATGATGATATAATTCTACTCCCAAAGTACTCAAATCCGTACACATGGGAGTATACAAGGTTCATCCATCCTTAACAAAAGGTTAGAAGTCCACTTGCCTCAAGTAAAGTCTCAAAATCAAGAAGAAATTATTTCCTTTTCCCTCCTACGATGCTCCAAATCATCACAAGCTATTCACATATAACACCACAACCACATAATAGATCTAATAACACTAAATCAATTAATCCGAAGAAAGAGAGTAAAATGGTGAAAAAAAACAACATGCCAAAAACTGTAGGAAGAAATTGAAAAATCATGGATGGAAATGTTCTCCACGTAATAAGGAGTTCAATGGTGAAGATGATCCCGAAAATGGAGCTAAGATGAGGGAGAAATCAATGATTAAAGATTAGAAACTAATATTCGAAAAATCTCCAAATTCCACTATTAAAACCCAAAATTATAAGTTAAAAACAAAAATTAATCAATGAAAATAAATTAAATATGTTAGGAAATAGTTACCCAATCGATTTGCCTTGAAAACCTTCCAAAATTCTCCCTAGAACAAAGCTTGGAATGTCAAAAATGGAGGAAATAGGTTTTAAAATGTATTTTAATGACTGGTTCTATTTAGGGACCAAATACACTCTGCAAATGAGGGTGGGCCCCTAAAAATGCAGAGGAGAATCAGGTTCACCTCCGCGATGCGGAGAAGAACCAAGTGCACCTCTGCAGCGGAGAAGAACCAGGTGCATATCTACAAGCGCGGACCACCTGGGCATGAACGTAGAGAACAAGTGAGGCTACACCAGAAACCTTGCACCAGCAATGCACAAGTAGAACCAAAACTCGGAATGGACACTCAAATACATCCGAGAAACCAAATATGTATCCACACCAGAAATGGCGATTCACAATCAGCGGAATCATCATAATCCAATTATGATACATGTATGACACATTTACCAATGCAACTCAGGTTGACAAACCAAATACGTATCCATGCCAGAAACAATGGTCTGGACTCAGCAGAATCATCAGAATTCAATTATGGGACCTCTACGACAAAGTCACTAATGCAACTAGAATAAACTAGTTTGAAACTTGAAATACAAAAATTATCCTCGAAAACTTCAAAATTAACATGAGACCATTTATAGAAATAGTTCGATCATTCGAAACTACTAAAATTGATGAAATTTCGATACGAGCTCCCAAACCCTAAATATTGACCAAAAGTCAAACCTATGATCCAAAATGAACTGAAAATGCAACTTTGAGCCTAAAATTATGTTTAAATCTAAATTCAGTTTTGCAAGTTCTCCTAGACCAAATTTGACATTTTGGAACTAATGGAATTGATGAAATAGAATTTCAACACTCGAAACTCAGAATGATCACAAAACTCAAAATTTCCAACTTTAAGCCTTTTGAAAATCTTTCTTTTGCAAAACTTCAACTTTTTATGATATTTTCAAAATCTAATTTTTGAACTTATCCAAAAATGATCCACGACAACTTTTGGGAGAGGCAAAAAGGTAATATTTAAAAAAATACCAGAAATGACCTTTGAGGTTATTACAGTTTTGCATAAAGTATTGCCTTGTGATTTTGTTGAACTTGATATGGTGGATTTTGACATTATTCTTGTGATGGATTGATTACATACATATCATGCCTCCATTAATTGTAGAAGTCGCAAGTTTAAGTTCTAATTTCCTATTGAATACGTCCTTGAGTAGGAAGGTCATGATTCGGTAGTTAAGGGTAAGTTCATTTCTTGTCTCAAGGCTCGAGAATTGATTCCTAAAGGTTATACCTATAATCTTGTAAGGATTAGGGATGTAGAGTCCAAAGTTCCTTCAATTGAGCCGGTTCCGATGGTCAATGAGTTTTTCAATGTCTTTTCCAATGAACTTCCTGGTGTTCACCCCAAAAGGAAAATATAAACCTTCTCTTCGATACTCAACCTATCTCAATTCTTCCCTACTTTGTAACCGTGATGAAGTTGAAAGAATTGAAAGACCAATTGAAAGACCTATTGGAGAAAAGCTTCATTAGACCAAGCAAATAACCTTGAGGTGCACTGGTTTTACTTGTGAAAAAGAAAGATGGCTCCCTTAGAATGTTTATTGATTATCGGCAACTCAACAAAGTCATCATAAAGAACAAGTACCTACTACCGAGGATTGATGACTCATTTGATCAATTTCAAGAGGTTAGATACTTCTCAAAAATCGACCTTCTGTTTAGACACCATAAATTGAAGTGAGGGAGTGTGATATTCCCAAGACTGCCTTCAAACAAGGTATAGGCATTTTGAATTTTTGGTGATGTCTTCTGGACTAACTAATGCTCCATCAATATTTATGGATCTCATGAATAGGGTCTTTAAATCCTACCTTGATATGTTTGTTATGGCGTTCATTATTGATATTTTAATTTATTCTTGAAGCGAAGAAGAACACACGAGGCATTTGAAGATGGTCCTTCAAACCTTTAGGGAAGAAAGATTACTTGTGAAGTTCAAAAAATATGAATTTTGTTGAAAGAGGTTGCACTCCTTGGCATGTAGTGCTAGGTGAAGGCAACAAGGTAAATCCTAAGAAAACGGACGTGGTGAAAAATTGGCCTATGACCTTGACTCTAACGGATCCTAGGCTTAGTGGGATACTAATGGAGGTTTGTTAAGAGATTTTCTTCAATATCCTTCCCTTTGACAAAGTTGACACAAAAGAAGAAAAAATTTCTTTGGACCGACAAATGTAAAAGGGGCTTTCAAACATTAAAGGACAAGCTTACATCTGCTCCTATTTTGATGTTACTGGAAGGGCTAAAAGGGTTTGTTGTCTATTGTGATACTTTAAGAGTCGAGTTAGGATGTATGTTGATGCAAGGTGGAAGGGTCATTGCCTATGCTTTTAGGTAACTGAAGGTGCATGAACATACTTATCCTACATATGACCTTGAATTAGTGGTCGCGGTATTTTCCTTGAAGATATGGTGTCACAATGGAGTGTATGTGGACGTCTGTACCGATCACAAAAGTCATCAATATGTGTTCATCCAAAGAGATGTCAATTTGAGGCAAAGAAGATTGTTGAAACTCCTTAAAGATTATGATATGAGTGTGAACTATACCACCCCGACAAATCCAATATTGTGGTTGATGCCCTAAGTAGGGTATCCATGGAGAATGTAGCTCACATTGATAAGGGAAATGAGTAGTTAGCAAAGAAAGTTCATCGATTGACTAAGTTGGGAGTTAGGTTGGATGATGCCGAAGATGGGGGTATGATGGTCTTAGATGGTTCTAAATCTTTCTTAGTTGAAGAGGTCTAATCCAAGCAAGACCTTGATCCTGCCTTGGTTGAGTTAAAGACCTTGGTGAAATAAGGAAAAGTAAAGGTTTTCTCCCAAGGGGGAAATGGTGTACTTAGATATCAAGGGAGGCTATATGTTCCGACATTGATAGGTTGAGAAACTTGATCTTGAAAGATTCTCACAATTCATCCTATTCTATTCACCTGGGCCCTATAAAGATGTATAGGGATTTGACAGAATTTTATTGGGGGTGGCATGAAAAGAGGCACTGCAAAGTTTGTAGTTGAATGTCATAATTGCCAACAAGTTAAGGCCGAACGGATGGTCTATCCCAAGATATCAAAATTCCCACTTAGAAGTGGGAGGAGATCAATATTGATTTTGTGGTTGGATTTCCTAGGGTTAAGAGGAATTTTGACTCTATTTGGATTATTATTGATAGGGTAACCAAATCAGTGCATGTATTGCTATTCGAAACTATTATAGTGCAAAAGATTATGCAAAATTGTACATTCATGAGTTGGTTAAATTATATAGAGTCCTATTATCTACCAACTCGCATCATGGTGCCCAATTCATTTCTCATTTCCCGGTATCCTTCCAAAAAGGCTCGGTAGTAAAGTCAAACTTAGCACGGTATTTCACCTATAAATAGATGGTCAAGTTAAGAAGACCATTCAAACCCTTGAGGATATGACTAGGGCTTTTGTGTAAGAGTTCAAAGGTAATTGGAATGAGCATCTTACACTTATCTTCCATTCATCAAGTTTGCTAACAACAATAGTTACTGCTCTAGCATCGGGATGGAAGCATTTGAGGCCTTGTATGAAAGGTGATATAGATCCCTGATTGGATAGTTTGAAATGGGTGAAATAGATTTTGTAGGTTCGGACCTGGTTTTGGAAGCTTTGGGAAAGGTGAGGTTGATAAGGGAGGGACTGAAGGCAGCCCAAAGTCGGAAAAAATCTTATGCCAACACAAGGAGGAAAGACCTTAAATTAAAATTGATAATTGGATGTATTTGAAGGTTCTCCCATGAAGGATATGGTTCATTTTTGCAAGAAAGGGAAGTCAAGTACTAGGTACATAGGGCTTTATCGGATCATGAGGTAGGTTGGTAAAGTTGCGTATAAGTTAGAGTTGCTTATGAAAATAAGTATGATCTATTCGTTCTTCCATGTCTCAATGTTAAGAAAGTCTGTTGGTGGCCCAAGTTCCATTATGCCCTTAGAAATGGTGAATGTTGAAGAGAATTTGACTTATGAAGAAGTCCCGCTTGAAATTTTGGATAGGCAAGTCAAGTGGTTGAGAAACAAAGAAGTGGCGGTCATTAAAGTCCTTTGGAGGAATCAAGAAGTTGAAAGCGCCACATGGAAAGCAAAAGTTGATATGAAGAAATTATACCCTTATCTCCACTCTAATCAAGCTTATGGTACCAAGTTTTTCCTACTTGAAAGCTTCCACTTCCTTGCATATCATTTTTGTGTCATCCATGCATATTTATGTTGTTATGAGGCCACCGTATAAATAGTATTTGAAGCACGAGTTTGGAAATTTTTATGATGTTTAAGTTGCATTTTTGCATGTATAATGAATTGTAAGCTTCACCCTATCTCTTAAATCTTGTGTTTAGCACATTCGAGGACGAATGTTCTCAAGGGAGAGATATTAAAAGGCCTCACATGTTAGACTGTATGAAAAGTGCAGGTAAAATAGAGTCTGGAAATTTCAAAGGCCATATACGATCCAAGTTTATGGCTCATAGCTCATTTCACGAGTCGTGAATAAGGATCGTGGATTAGGGAGCATGGTTGGAAATTGTACCAAGTGTAAGTGAGGATTACAATAGGGATTTATGGTCTGTAAAAAGAACTATAGTCCGTAAAATGTGTGCGCGGACAAATTCTAGTAGTTTAAGCTTAAGCTTGAGGAACCTTCGATTTATAGCGGTGTTCACAAGTTGTAGATGATTTCACAAGTCATAAACTATGCTTGTAGAATGATGGTTTTACTCAAAGGAAAATAAGTTTTCTGAAGTTCAAAGTACAAACAATAGGACAACCCATAGAATCTTTTAAGAGTGGCAAATGGGCTACTAGATGAAGTTTTAGAGAAGAGTTTCATAGGGGTCAAATACAACAAGATGAAACCCCCTTTCTACTACCCATAGACTGGATTATGACCCGTAATGGGAGTTTTGTGGTCTGGTCTGATAGATTTTTATAAGGGGCAGTTTCAGCCATTCTTAGTATATTATTCCTAGGCTACGTCATTTAGACCCTAAATAAGCCCCTTTCCAGCATTATACTACCCTAACATATTTCATTCAACTCATTCCTAGAACAACCCAAGTCTAGACTCTCTTAAAACACTCTGATGTTCTTCCAAGACATCAAGTAAATAGTGAAAGGCAGGGTTTCAAATTTCTCCACTTCCAAATCAGATTTCTTCTACTAAACCACACCAAGGAATGTGCGTTTTGATTTGTAAGGACTTTCCTCCACAAAGCTCAAATATTTCTTTTCTTGGTTCATTCTCAAGCTATGGGTGATGTATGAAATTACATAAAACCTTTTCATATGTTAATATTATGAAGTATTTTACGATATTCTAGCTTTGTATACTATTTTACAATGAAATTACATAGGAACTTTACGGTTTAAGAGATGGTTTCATGATACCCTAACTAAGGTGTTTTCTTATTTCTAAGGGGGGAGGGGTTGTTTGAATGGTTTTAAATGGTCACCATCTATTTCGTTTATGCATGTTACTCCTTAATTTCATGATTTCAAGCCTTCGTGCATGAATCCATGTTGATTGAGTTAAAGTCACATGTTAGAATCGATGAAAGGTTTTATCTTATGAAATGAAAATTCATGAATACTATGAATGTTGAGGGCTATCAAGTATGCTATGATTCCATGAAAATATTATGAATATCATGCAAGATTATGAAGCCCTTCATATGATGATTAAGATTATAAAAAACTACTCTTGTCATGGTATTATAATTTATGAGTCTATGCATGTCAGAATTATGTTTATGTTTATGTATTCTATGTGACTACACTTTGCATCGAGAGGACCTTGGTAGATTTTCATTGTCCCTTAACTATATGCCACTGTCCGTAGGATTTATGTGTTGACTAGTGAATCCACATATAACTCCATGTTTATGTACAATCACTGAAATGAGTATGACCCTGTAAGTTTCATGTAAAGCACTCTTCAAAATGGTAAGATTCTGTAAGGTGAGGTTAGTCTACCTTGGCAAGTAGTCTACTCTTTCTACAGTGTGGAGGTAACATCGAGATTCCATGTAATGACTAGCATAATCTTATGTGTCGGCTAAGGTCTTTTCCTACATACGTACTTGCTATGATTATTATATCATGCTTTCCCTCTATGTTTATTTTAATTAAGGCATTGACCACTCATGTCATATATAGATTATTTCCCTTGTATATGATTATGCATCTCATCTAATATGGCTTATAATTTCCTTGCTGCATTGCATCCCGTATAATTAGTACTTTCAAAGAACTAATGCATACTTTTTGCCTATATGATCTAACTATGTAGGGACTGGAGTTCTTTCCCATCCACCGCTACATGTCTAGTACAACTCGTGAAGACCTTGTTTGTGGTGAGTCCTATATTTCGAGGGTGAGATCTATTTTCTATCTAGCTTTTTTATGATTAAGACATTGTTACTTTTACTATTTACTCTTGATGGTGAGCCCAAGTCATGTCTTGGCCCTCGTCCCATCTATGATTAGAGGTATTATTGAATATATACGAAGACTATTCTCCTAATCCCTATCCCTTGTTTGGTTGTTGCTCATGATAATATGGGCAAGATGGAGAAATTCCTAAGTCTCTAATTCCCTTAGAGTGCATCCCATGTTTCCTTCCCTTGGAATTACATGTGGTGTTTGAATGATGGAAATTCCTTATCCTTTGTCCCATAGAGTGCATCTTAAGCCCCTAATCCCTTAACTACTATTTGTTGATGAATGATTCACGCTTGTTAAACAAGGATATGCGTATGGATGCTATGAGGCTTATTTGCAGTACCTCCGAGGATTTCCATTTCGCACCTAGGCCCTAGGTGTAATGACCTCGAAGGTCATTTATGGAACTTTCGATCGAATTGCCGTTTTGACTTCTCGAAAGTTCTCTTTAGACATTTATGGATAAGTCTAAAAGTTAGATTTTAAAAATTTTGTAAAAAGTTGGATTTATACAAACGAAAGAGTTTTAAAAAGGCTTAAACTTGAAAATTTTGAGTTTTGAGGTCATTTTGAGTTTCGAGTGTCAAAATTTGATTTCATCAATTCCATTGGTTCTGGAATGCCTAATCAGTCTAGGTTGCATAACTGAACTCGGAGTAAAATGGAGATTTTAGGCTTAAAGTTATATTTTCAGTTCATTTTCGATCATAAGTTTGACTTCGGTGTGATTTGGGGTTTAGGAACTCGTATTGAAATTCTGTCAGTTTTGGATGGTGAAACTAATGCTAAAAATGCCTTCGTTGTAATTTTTAGAGTTTCTTAGAATGTTTTGAGTTTTTAAGTTTGAAACTAGTTTAAACGATCCTTCTCGAGTTTGGGACCATGGAGGTTTCGAATTCGAATCTGACAGTTCCATTGAGTCCAGATCATCATTTCTTGTGGGGTTCTATGTTTGGTTTATATTCATGGGGTTCTAAACGAATTTCCAAAGGTTTAGTTCAAGATTGCAAATTATTGTATGTTGTTATCATGTTTCAGATCTAGTGCATCTCCCCCTAACCCTCCGTGATCGTGCCTCCTTCTCCGCGTTCGTGGAGGTCAATGTGACTAGACCTCCACGTTCGTGGAAGATGGGCCCATATTTGTGGAGCTGTGGCTGTGGGGCCTCTGCCTTCGCGGATAAGGGTCTGCATGGGCATGAATAGTGGACTTCATCAAAAGATGATCTTATTTTGTTTTCCTCCATTTCCAACCCTTAAGCTTTGTTTTGAAGAGAGATTTCGAGATTTTACAAGACAAATCGATTGAGTAACTATTTTCTAACTTATTTCATTGATTTACATTGGTTAATTTATAATTTTAACTTCTAATTTTGGGATTTTAATGGTGTAAATTGGGGATTTCCTGATTTTTGATTTTTAAACTTTAATTATTGCAAAATTTCATAGTATAAATGGCATATCAAGGACTTAGTGGACTTAAATATGGTTATCTACAACCTTTGGATCATCTAATTATGAAACTTTTTAATACAAAAAGGATAACCCCAAGACTATGGAAAAATATAGGCGAAAATACAATTATCTCCACTTTGGGATCTTCCAAACGTCAATGGATTGTTGCAAAATACACACACACACACACACACACACACACACACACACACACACACATATATATATATATATATATATATATATATATTGAAGTATGTTTAGCCTTTGCCTAGTCTTGGACTAGTGATGCCACAGACCCGCATCGTTCAGGGCTGATAGGCTGATTATCTTCTGTCTAGTGTGACTCAAGAGGCATAGGTCTTTGTAGACTGATATAGTCTTCTTGAGTTTGACAGATTTGAGCTTTTAAATAAGATAGGCCATGACTTCACCTAAGGCCCTACTATCTTTTATATCCCCACTTTACTCTATTGGAATGTTTCTGGACACTCTTTGGGGTTCATTGGGCTTCAGAGATGACTTGTTTTGCTTGTCAAGCCACATTAGATCTTTGGGAGAGTTCATCCGTAATTAAAGGTCCGAGCTCTGTATCCCCTGTTATTTACTACTCTCACATCCACGGTTAGAGGTCCGATCTCTATGTTATTTACTATTTACTACTCAACCTCCTATGATGGAGTCGTCTATAAGAATTTAGTTATGAGTTGTAATGTCACCATCCACGGGGCCCATATCTGCACATTAAAGGTCCAGGATCTGTCCTTCCATTTTTTGCAGTGTTAGATACAATCGGCATTATTCTTGACGAGGCAACACATCCGCGTATTAAGGGTCCAACTTTGTGGTCCCCTCCTTCCATTAGGTCTTGGACTTGCTGGTACTTAGCACACTTGGTCAAATGGAATTACAGTTTTTGTGTAATTAATTACCTGGTATGCGGGTGTATTAGCTGGTCTTATAGGGGCCTGGTAGGCGTGTAGGTTTAGGTTAGATAGACTCCTACACCTATACACCTATATGTATACTCTTGTTCTTATCCTTATTATGGTTTATTCTAGCTTTTCCTGCTTTGTTTACTATTCCTACTCAGTCGGCCTATGATGTCTACTGGGTACTTTTTTATCTGGTACTCATGAGACACTCTACATCTACTTCGTGATGCAGATCCAGACACAAGCCGGTAGCATTGATCTTTCTAGCTAGTAGCAATCATCTTTGGGACTTGGGTGAGCATTGGGCGTTCTTGGATCATTACGGTCTCCATATGCACTTATGACTCATCTCTTACTTTTTGAGACTAGTCATGTATATGTATATATTATTATTTTGACCCGGTTGGGGGATATATCTATTGTCTTAGTAGCTCTGTACTTGTGACTTCTATGTCCTGGGAGGGATTCTTTGTTGTTGTTGCTGGTGGTGGTGGCTCTGTGTGTGTGCGTGTGTGTGTGTGTGCGCGTGCGCGCGCGCGTGTATTTCTATTATATAGAAAAGCCAATGAGAGGACGATCAATGGCACGCGTGTGTGTATTTCTATTATATAGAAAAGCCAATGAGAGGACGATCAATGGCAAACTTGTAATTATCCTCATATGCAAGGGTTAATAATAATATATTGGATTATTTCATACTAACAAGTAATAAAAATCTATCAAAAAGGATAGTAAGAAAAAAAAATGTAGTTCTAGAAATTTCTTTCTATTATATAAAAATATAAAATGAATGATGACTAATTATAAAAATGTAATTTCACATGCTAGCAAAAATTTATCAAAAAAGATAAGAAGAGAAATAAATTATTCTAGAAGCATCTTTCAATAAATAGATGAAGAATGGAGAATCAAGAATAATATATCTGTCATTCTATCTTAATTTATTTAAAAATTATATATTTTAAATTATGTTTGTCCTCTAAATTCACTCTACGTGATTAAATACAACAAAAATTTTATATATTAATTATTTCTAGAAAGTTTCTTATTATTTTTTATTTTATTATATAAAAGCCATAAATAGGATAGTCAAGGATATTTTTATAAAATTAATTAAAAAATAAGCTTGAAGAAATTATTACATTAGGCAAAGTATATATGAGTTTTTAAGAAATATCAATCCAAATTTTAGAAAATTCTAATGGTTGTACAATGAAAAAGTTTTTTAAAAAATTTAATTAAATATACATCTTAAGATGTGGTGTCTCATTATTTCTTTAAAAGATTATGAATTGTTTTTTTAAACAACTTAAACAATTTAATTGCTCTATTTTATTGTGAGTTAATGATTAAAAGGTCCATTAAACTTGACACACTCTATTAAATGCACTTCTAACAATGAGAAAGTCTTAATTATAGCTTAACTCATTTCATTATTATTTTACTTTTTTTTTAATGAATTATTGTGATATCTAATCTAATTAGTCTATTTTGCTATTACTTATCAAATATTTTTTTCAATTCATTATGTGTACTCAAAATAACAACTTTAATATAAAAAATTTTGTTGACACCCAATTTTTACCCTCCACGGTGCCAAACTAATCTTCGGGACTTTATTTTTATATTATAACATTTTAAATATTTATTTAAAAAAATTAAAATTAAAAAAAAAATGGGCGCGTGTATCACACGCGCCCCTAATATCCCATTCCCCCGACCCCTCGTCTTCTTCATTTCCATTTCCCACCCCTCAACAAACCCTAC
>JAABOM020030592.1:0-17445 GCA_011800125.2 Solanum clarkiae
GTAAGGTCTGCGTACAATCTACCCTCCCCAGACCCCACTTGTGGGATTGCACTGGGTATGTTGTTGTTGTTGTTGTACATGTCAACTAATATTATTTTATCTTTTATAATTTCAATATCCATTTATTTTTTTCTCGGAATTTGGTGATGTGCTGAATAATGTTGTTTTCCCAATACACGCTTTTTCTGAGTTTTTTACTTTTGGAAGTAAACCCATCAAATCTCTCTCTTGTCTTTCCAGAAGCCAATACACATTAGCTTCTCTAACATACCATTCTATTTTTCCCCCTTTCTTCTTATTCATTGTAGCCATTGTTGAAAGACCCTATAAGTTTTTTTTCCCCTTTCTTTTCTTCATCGTTGTGTGATAGCCATTGTTGGGAACATCTTAATACTAACTTTTGCTTTTATTTTTTTTTCTTTTTGTGCCTTATAGTTTAACCATGTCCAAAACTACTCCTCAAAAAATACCAACTCGTAAAAGCCCTAGATTTAATCAGGAGCCGATTTGCTTGGATTCAACCCCTATGTGTTGTTCAAGACCAAGTTTTGACCTCCATGCTTTTACTCCATCTCCGCCAAAGAATAAACCTGTCGTGGTGGATACCAATAATTGCAAGAGTAAATCATTGAAGAATCATTCGTCTAAATCTGCCAAAAGAGAAGGAGAAGGTATCTAACCTCCCCCATGACAGTGACTTTGAAAACGAATTACCCATTTTAAAAAGACTCCGTTCTCAACAAAGAGGGTAAAAGCAACGTAGTTAAATCCAAGGTATTTTTTTCCTTTTTTTAATTTTTTTTTGTAGACATCTACTAATTTGTTTGTTAGAATGATTTTTTTCTTTATGAAATATTATTTTGTTTGTAGTTGTTGTTCGAAACAAATCAAACAAGGATAAAGCTACTAAGTCCACCAAAATGATGGGGAAAAATATGGACAAAGCTCAAAAAGTATGTCACAATAATTTTTTAGTTTTAATTTTTTTATGCGTAAGAATTCTGTGCATCTTTTTGGTAGTTTGTAATTGATAAATCTATAATTGTTTTTTCTAGACGAAGGCTCCATAATTTCGCTGGTTGTGCTACACAAATTTTCAAGTTTTTGGTGAGGTTAAGCAACGTTTATGGAAGTTCAATATGTTGCACTTGTTCAAAGAATGTCCGTTTAGTTATATGGTTGATTTGCCCCTTTGAAATGCCAACCTCAGTTGCTTAGGGCTTTAGTTCACAACGAGGTAAAGAGTGATCAGGCAGACTCTTTCACTTTTAAATTAAATGGTATGCTTATATAATTTGGCCTTCCTGAATTTAGGAGCGTTACTGGGTTTACGTGTGGTAAGTTGGATGATTTTGTTCATGACTTGGATGATCCATCAAAACTGACTGATACATATCTCGCAAAATTCAAAGGTACATGTCCAAAAAAGAATTTATTAGGATTTTCAAGAAGGAAGGCTTAATTAAGTCCGAATATTTATTTAACATGTGTATTCTTTACTTGATCAGTATATTTATCCTCTTATTCCCCCCCCCCCCCCCCCCCCACGAAGTCATTTATCCTGAATGATCACTTCCTGTTGGTTGAGTATGGCAAGTATACTATGTATCCTTGGGGCCATCTTTTGTTTATTGAGTTTAGGGATTCTATAACTTTGCAAATGACCAAGGATCCTAATTATGTTCGTTTTTTCAGATTCTCTCTGGCTTTGCAAATTTGGTTTTATGAATCTTGCAATCGAGTTGATAGGACAGTCGCAGTCCGTTAATGAACTCGTACTCCTCATATGTTTAATTGGAGTATTGATCAGAGAAAGGTTTTTTTGAAACATTTGAAGAGAGGAATGTTTAAAGAAGTTGACAACTAGGTAATATCTTTTTTTTCATAGACAAGTTGCCAATAGATTTTTGTTATTGTTTTAGTTTCTAATACAAATTTTTTATTTTCTTAGTATATATTCAAGAATCTTAATTTCATGTCTGATGAGTTGGATGCCATTTGCCTTGAAGAGCTTGCTGGGCCAAATGATTTTGGTCTTCGCAGGGAAAAATCGATCAGTAGAGTTGAAAGGCATAAGGAACATTCTCATCCTAATGTTGTTTCTAACAATGGTCAAAAGTTTGGCAGTGCCGAAAATGTTGAAGGTGTTCAAAAGATTGGAAAAAAAATTATGTTGGTATGTATTAGTTATTTCTTTCCTTGTTTTTTTTTTGTTAATTATTTTTTAATTTATATTTACTGTTTTAGGTTCGTAAACAACTTTCAAACTTAGAGGTTAAGGTTGATGCACAGAATGCTGAATTGAAGAATTTTATCTTTGATTCTTTTAAAAATATTCTACTTGAGATAAGCAGTCATCAAAAATCTGATTCAAGAAATGACAATTCATTATCACCAAAGGTATGATTTACTTATCACGCAATTGTTATTTGAATTTAAATTACATTCTTTTTTTTATAAGCTCTTGCTAGCATTGTTATTATTCTATTAGTTAATTCATAATATCTTCATTCTTTATTTTAGGAGGTTGTTCATAGGGATGATAGTATAATGAATGATGCATTTGACTAGCTGACTATTGATAATGAATTTTCAGCACCCTCGATGGTTAGTTGCTTTGACAATCTCTTTACAGTTGATTCATTTTTTGGTATTGCAGATGGTATTGTTGATATATAGTTTGGTTTATAGTTGGTTACCCTGTAGTTATTACTTAGTTATGGGGATCTACTGTTGATATCATAGAATGTACTTGTATTTTTTCATTTCTATTAAGATTGATTAACTCTGTTGATGGAGTCACTGGTTTTATGTTGAATGACCTTGGAGTTTTTTAATAGATGCCATGTTGATAATTTTTGATGTTTATTTTGATCACATCTTTGATTTTTTGTGTTTTCCTGAATTATGTTTTGGTATTTCTTTTGATAGCAGATGTGGTGTTTATTGTGGTTACATCTTACTGTGTAAATTTCATTTACTGATTGTCCTTTTCACATTAAATTTACTTTATGTACATTTATTACCTTTCTTCATTTCTTTGTAATTGCCAAAAGTATTAAATGCTTATTCCTTTAATAAAATCTACAATACATGTGCAAATCCAACACACTCGTACACGATATCTATAGTTCATTACCAACTCAACTCATTTTATTTAACTTGTCGTAAAATTTTTTTAAAAAAATAAAAAACACAGATTTTATTTTAAAAATAAATATGAACAAACTTGTTCTATCCCTCTACCTTCATGGTGAATTAAAATAGAAACATTTTCCATAGCTATATCTAAAACGAAAGTAACTCCAAAATAAACCTCACCAAGATAGTGTTGTGTTTTATATATATATTTTTCGTTGGTACTCTATACTTTTGTATGAATTTGCTTTCTAAACTTGAAAGAAAAATTCCAAAGAAGATTCAAATGAATTTACACAATTATGAGAAGCATTAAATGAACTAGAGACAAATAAGAGAAGTTATGTAATTGATTTTTGATTTTGTATCCGGTAGTCCTTCCACCTAATTGGTTACTTGACTTAGTGAAAAAATTGTAAGGTATATGCATATGTATTTTCAACAACAATCATGCGAATTTTTTAATGCAAGAGAGATAAAAAATACAACTACATTAAATGCAGCCGTTGGTTGCTTTCTCTTGTTGCCAATTTTTTTTTTCCTTTCCCTATGAAGAAGGTCATTATCCACACGTGTTGCATTTATTGCACAAGCAAATGGTCAAATGTTTCTATTTGTTCTTTTTTTTTTTTTTAACTTTTACATATTGGTCCAGTTATGTATACTTTTGAAACGAATCTATAGACATTTGTTTGTAAATATATTTTGTGGACACAATCATGTAAAATACACTCTTAAAATGAATAAGAAGGTTTTTTTTTTTTTTTTTCTGAAGGTAGGTCTTTTATTTTATATGTAAGTCTTTTTTTTTAATAACTTCTCTTCTTTCTTGTTCTTCATTGCTATATAGTTCTTATCTTTCATTATTCATAAGTTCTCCTTTGTTCTTTTCTATATTCTCACTCAATATTAACAATAATTGGTATCAGATCTTTTTATTCTTGAGGGACCTGTATGTAGTAATCTGTTTCAGCATATTCCATGGACGAAGAAACAAGCTTTTCTTAATGGCACCACTAGCTTTCAATGAAGAAAATTATCAGACCTGGGCAGTTAGAATGCAAACATATCTAGAAGCTTTGGATCTCTGGAAGGCTGTAAAAGATGATTGTGAGATTGTTCCATTGCCGACCAATCCCACGATGGCGTAGATTAAAAACCACAAGGAGAGAAAAACCATGAAATCAAAGGCAAAGGCATGCTTGTATACTGCAGTTTCATCCACAATCTTCACTCATGTTATGTCTCTAAAATCAGCAAAAGAGATATGGATTATCTCAAGGCTAAGTATGAAGGAGATAAAAGAATTAGAGGAATGCAAGTGCTAAATTTGATATGAGAGTTTGAACTGCAAAGTGATGTGAAAGGACTCCAAAAAGTGTCCGAAAATGTGCTTGAAAATGCTCATAATCATAATTTTCATATATTTTAAAATTCATGTGTGATATTAAAAATCTAACTTCATATTCGTGATCAGAGGAAAAATTGAGTAGACAATGGTTCTAACCCCGATTTTAGACTAGCCGTATTAAAATTCAAAAATTCAAAAATGCAATTTTCAGAGAGAATTCTGCGCTCCTGGCGCGATGCGGCCAGGGCACGGAGATGTTATATTTTTGCCCAGTGTTATTGATTCGGTCCAAGACTCCTGGGTCTTGGGCCTAAGTCTTCCCATACGTAAAAACATCAATATTTAGCCATATTTCAATATCATATCATATAAGAAATTCCCCAATACTCTCTAAACACTTAGACAAATATTTCACCCAAAATTCAAGTGCCAAATCTCATTCTGGATCCAAGGATTTGATTCAATCTTTAAGTCTCCATTCAAATCTTCTTCAAAAAAATCTCCAAAGTTAAGGTATGCGGGTTTCAACAATTGGGTCCTTTCACCCATGGTGCCCAACACTCCTTTTTACATAAATTGCATGTTTCTAAGTTGATTTACTTATGAGTCTTACTTATTATGGACTTGACTATGAATTATGTTGGGGTTTAATAAAAGTGTGACTGTTTAAGCATGTTTTGAGCTATGGATCTATCATCGAACTTGAAATTTGATGAAGGGTTTCAATGTATATTGCATGAGGGCATAACCAAGTGCTGGTGGGTTAATTTACTTCAAGTTTTCTTGAATGATTTCACTCTTGAATTACATGGTTTTATACTAGCATTACACACCCGCCAAGTGTTTGCTGAAATGTCCGGTTAATATTTCTTGAGTTGTTGAAGGCCCAATGCATGACATATGAGTTAAGTGACTTTATGATGATGAAAGTAATGCACTTATATGTTGATTTCTTAAAAAGTATCTATAGTGTTGCAAGTTGACCACACCTTGTTTGGGGTGGGGGGGGAGGGAGAGTGCCTAGCCTCAACCACTATGATGAAGGGTGTGATGTCCATCAACTATTTAAGGGGTTGATACATTGACCACTATGATGGAGGGTGTGATGTCCATCAACTAGTTAAGGGGTTGATACCTTAACCACTACGATGGAGGGTGAGACGTCCATCAACCAGTTGAGGGGTTGATACCTTGACCATTATGATGGAGGGTGTGATGTTTATCCACCGACTGAGGGGTATACACCTCAATCACCCTCCAAGGGGGTGCTAAGCCTTGGATTCCAAGTACTAGTTGCTTGGTTTTGATGATGATATCTTCTTACATATGTAATATGTTCTATATAGGCATGTTTTACTTTAAGCATCATTCATACATGTCATATTGTTATTATGCTATCATTGCTTATGATATTGCATTTTGCCTATGTTGCCTATCTTTTGTTGCATTGCATCCTACATACTTAGTACATTCAAATGAACTAACGCATACTCTATGCCTACATGATGTTACCATGTAGGAACCTGAGCTCCATTTGGTCATTCTCCTCCTCCACGTGGCTAGTACTATCTTTTCAAAGCAAGTTTGGTGAGTCCTCATCTCCGGGGACGATATCTCTTGTTCTTATCTTATGCAAAGACTCTCTTTATCTATTATATACTTTTGACCATGAGGGTGAGCCATGAAAGTTTTCTTGGCCCCCGCTCAATCCTAAGCCTAGAGGTATTGTTGGACAAGTAAGGTAATTATGCTTGAGCTTGACTCATCTATGTTATTTAAGTATGAACTCTTTCCCTTAGTTCTAATTTGCTTGGTTTATGTCTCTCTTGTTGTTTTATCTTTCTTCCGCGACCAAGGATGTGTGTATGATATGCTAAGAGGCTTGTTTGGGGTTCCTTTGGGTTCCCCATTCGTCGTGTCACGTCTAGGCCCTAGTTTGGGTCGTGACATGATCTTAAAAATACATATTTTTAGTCATTATATACCTCATCTTTAATACTTTTTTTAATCCGTTTTAAAATTCGTTTTGAGCATAAATTTTATGAATTGTGCTAAATTGTGTATTTTATTTGTAGGATTAAATTGATGCGGAATAAAGAGATTTGAAGCTCAAATAATTAAAAAGGAAAGATTACAAAAGAAAAATCAAGCAGACAGCTCAATGGATTAAATTGAATATATATATATATATATATATATATATATTATTCTCTTATATTATAAGAGGCTAAAGTGAGGAGCTTGGGGTGGTAAGGATATTTTAGGTATTTCACGCTCCTTAATATATTCGTGTACTCTTCTCAATACTGACGCGCGTTACTTCAGTCTGCTAAGCTCCTAAAAAGCTCTCTTCAACTGCATCAACAAAAAACATGTGCGCCCTTTAATTTGCTCTATTCTATCTATTTCTAATTTTCTTTTAGCCTTAAAGAGGCTCTATGACCATTTGCTTTTAATGCAAGTGGGCTCTCCCATTACAAATTCTATTTTTCATCCATAGCTTTGTAAAGAGTATATTAATTAGTAATATGTAATTTATAAAACTTGATAACAAACTCAGATATTACTTACATCAATATTTAGATCTTTTTAAAAATAGAATAGGCTACGGAGCAACTGAAGGTGGCAATTATTAGATGACATGTTTGCTTCAGCTGCTTGCTTTAGTTGGCAGCTGTCTATTGACGTGCCTTCTTCAATTGTTTGATTTTAAAACTTTTTAAAAACAAACAAAAAAATTTAATTGATTATTAAAAAGTGTCTACCTAATTTTACTATGTCATATCTATTATGAGTATTATTTAAAGAATACTTAAGAATATTAAACATTTCAAATTGACTTTTCAAATTTTATCTAGATCATAAAAATTAAGAAAGAAAAATAATATCTATTAGGCTCGTGCAACGCACAGTATAAAAAAACTAGTATATATAAAAAGGCTTGAAAAAGTTGCAATTCTAATTGCAATTTGGCTGCTTCTGCCACGTGGCAGTCATGGACAAAGAAGTCGTTGCTGCTGTACTCTTCAAGTGCACCACATGTGGAAGTACAGTCTAATTTCCTCTCGGATTTGGTTTCTCAATTTATTTTGGACTCAATTATTTTATTTTGAGATTTTCTCCTATACCTATAAATATTTTATAAAATTATATTTTTACATAACTTTTGACCTAGAGAGAAATAGAAGCCGTCATGGAGGTCGGAGAATTTTGATTTCATCTTTTCTTCTCCATTATTATTTCTTTTTACATTTATCTTTGAACTAATTCAGCGTAGGTGCTTTGCTTTGCATGTATGTGTCATTTGAATTTAAATATTATATGTAAATAATATTTGCTATTAATAAATATAATATTCATGTAAACAAAATTAAATAAATATTATTAGTTTGATGCAATAGTTTAATCGATCTATTGTGAACTGGTGAGGATGAAAAAAATCAATTCAATTACTTATAATATAGATATTTTAATAGTTTATAAATACATAAAGTAATAATTTGAAGTTGAATAGCTAGAGTTGAATAATTAATTGATTAAAATTTAATCTAAAAAAAGATTCCTAAATATAGAATAAATAGTTTAATGTCTACAAAGTAATAAAACTGATTCTTTTTATTTTTTAAATTTGTTATATTACCTACTTTTCTTAACAAAATATTCGATAGTAAAATTTTAATTAATTTAAAAATTTTAGATATTACAAAACAATAATACTTTTCCTTTCATTCATAGTCTAAATAATTGTTTATAAAGAATAGTGCTAAATCAAAAGTAAATTCTAAATATAAAGAAATTCTAATTCAAAAGTGACTTTTGAAACTAAATAAATAAAATATAAAATAATAAATTAAGAAAAATAGTGAAAAGACGATTTTATCTAAAAAAGAGTTATTTAATGAACGGCAAAAAATTCAAACAACATTTCTAAGGGCCTTCACACTTTTAATATAATATAGATGATTTATGGTACATGTCTATGTGAAATTAAATTTCTCGTTCTAAGATTACGATAGCTAATAAGATGATTGTTTAGTCATTATTAATTCAAAATATTTGTTTATCATCTTATTTATTCCTATATTCATTTAGTCTATATTTCATAGTCTGGCCAACCGTGAAATACACTTGTTATCTACTCTGGATTCGAGAGATGTTGGAGTGAATAGAACTCAGGGTATAGGGAGCTTGTTTGTTCTAAGAAACTAGGATGATTCGTGTATGGTAGACTTGTGACACCTACCCATCCACTTCGCTTGGTTCAAATATAGGAAGATAGCTTTAATGCGTTCTTAGTGATCATGCATATTCCCGCTCAATGATGTAGTTAGGCTGTCAATGAGAATATGTCAGTAGAGGCATGCAACCTGCTTAGGTAAATAAAACCTTGTGAATCAACAACTAGATAATAAAATAACATAATGAAATTGATGCTAAACATGATTATTAGCTAAACCATAATCTTAGTTAGATACACTCATTGATTATGTAAAAATATATCTTCTCTTGGTAGATTGTTCACCGCTTAAATAAATAATTAGAATTAGGATGTGAAATCACAAAAAGCCTGAAGTAGCACTCCAACAAGGCATTGACCCATTCTGTTTTTCATACATCTATAGTACTATACATTACATCACTACATATTTTGTACATTCAAGCGTATTAAAACATACTTATTTATCTACATTATTTCATAATATAGGAGAGGGATCTCACTCTACTCGTCATCCATGTAACTAGATTTCGACATTTGCTTTGAAGATCGATGGCGAGTCATCATACTTTGAGGGCATACTAGTGCTACTTTACCATTGTTGTTTTAAATTTTGTGATACTTTTGAAACTATTTCTTTTATTACTTTTCTTGAGGTTGAGCTAGAAATATGTCTTAATTCCCACCTATAATAGACCATTTAGAGGGATGCTTTGCATTATGCATGGAGTCTAAGTTGTCCTCCCTCGCCTATGATTGCTTCCTTCCTATTGAGACTTATTTCTACTTTATTACTTTAGAGTACTGGTTGATGCTTTTACCTTACGTACACTTATGATATGCTAAAAGGCTTGGTTAGGGTTTCCTCGGGAATTCTAATTTTCGCGTCATACCTAGGCCCTAACTTGGGTCATGACAGTCAACGTTTAGTAAATTTCATCTTTTTCCACCTTTCCCAAATAAAAATCTCAACATTTTAGGACTAGTTTAGTTCCCTTATTGATACCTTGTGTGTCTTTACTCTCAACATTTGATGACTAGTTTAGGTCCCTTATCAATACCCTATGTGTCTTCACTCTCATTAACACTTTAGAATATTTTGAGGGCAAGAATTGGAGAAGAAAAAAGCTAGGGTTTAAGCATTCCAACCAAATTCTTTGAGTTTTCTGATAATGCTCAAACAACAACTCATACATATACAAGCTACAGGCGATAGTCATACATTATAAACCCAACTAAAGTTAGGGATCAAATACATGGGAAATGTGTAACACAAATTCAAGCAATGAAGTAACACATTGAACTAAAGAATTGTAAGTTAGTTAAAAGGAAAAATGATTAGCAGAAGAAGAGGGAGGAGGTGGTGGTGGGGGAATTGTATATCTAAGTTTAGATTTCAAACTTGTTCTTTTCATCAATGAAGAAAGGCCTAGGAATGTGCTTAACAAAATCAATCAATCATATAGGTCTTAATCACCGCGCACAGTGGTTAGTTTTTTATAGGTAGCTATAATTGCCGTTAGCGATAATTATTCATCAATCAATTACTGCACTTTACATGAATTTTCTCAAATATCATGTGCATAATAAGTCAAAACAATCTACAACTTTAGCTGACTGAATTCTTTCAAACATCAATCCAACTACTGAAATAGACACTTGCTATCATGAATTCCTTCCACTTTAATATTCAATTTCAAGCAACATAAAAAGATCTGAGGTAAATCTAGTTTGCAACCTTAGATTATGAAAGAATACTTAAAGGAAATCATGAATCCATATCAAATTAACCGTTGACCTGATGTTCACGCTTCAATAAGAAAGTGGTCGCTATCAGTAATTAACTTAACCGAAGGTTAGGGTTGAATCCACAGGGAATATAGGGCTTCAACAAGAATTCACTATCAATCATTTCGAGTATTTATGACAAAAATCTCTAAATGGGTGGGGGAGTTGTGGTTTAAGAACAAAAATAAAAGTAAACACTATACTATTATCTAAAGAAACACTCAAATTTAGGAACAACTTGGGAATTGTCTTCCCCATGGTTCGTTGACTCGATTACCCTAGACAACAAAACTATAATTGGGAATTTGCATGCAGGATAGTAACTTAGGTTCTTCCAGCCATCACGTGAAGGTGAAGGTCAAATTTCGCCATGGCGCTTGGTCGGCAACCATGGTGTGCCAACTAACCATTACTTATTGTCCCAGTCAACCTCCCCTTGGTCAGGTTTGGTTGATTAGATGAGAACACATCAATTAAATTCTGTCATCTACTTCCCTTTTCCTATTCGTCACTACCTTGGTGAGGATCGTGATAGTAGGCGGGGTTTGGTGTTGGCCACCACCAAACTACAATTAAAATGAAGAAAAATAAATAATACATGTAAAACTCCATTCATAGAAATGCAATTAATACAGGTTATCTCAAATCAACTACCCATGGTTCCCACAACCTCAAGTTGTGGGTGTTTAGCTACTCATGGCTAAGGCAAAACCAACAAGAATGCAAATACAATATATAGTTGAGAACTTTTACCCAAAGCAATGAAGATAGATAATACCACAAGTTGCAAACCATAAGTATGATAGATGGAGAATGATTACAATGTGATGCTTGCAATCTCGAAAAGTGGGTTTTCTAATGGAAAAGAAGAATCTATACTAAAACCCTAAAATATTCTAGAGAGAATATTCAATGTCTATCTTTTTTGAATCTCACGTATGGTGTCTCTCAAATAAATCCTAACATAAAGTATTTATAGTATTTACAAACTTAACACTAAAAATTGCACAGAAAAGATAGCTGACAGCAGGTACGTCTCATAGGTATGACTCGTAGGGTGACCTATGAGTTCTAATCGGGGTTCTCGTATTAGGCACTTGGTATTTTGGACTTGACTGTTACGACCCGCTGGTATGAGTCGTTGCTTAGGATACGACTTGTGTGCTCCTCTCGTAGTCAAGGCCTTCAGTTTTTGGTCCAAAATTTTGGCTCTCTATTTCTTACTACAAGTCTACTTACGTGAGTCGTAGTGAGACCTATGACTCGTGGGGTGGCCCCGTAAGGCTGACCTCTACTTAGCAGATTTCTGACTTGTTTTCTCTGTTTCTTGCTACGATATCACCCTACGACTCGTAGTTTAGGCTACGACTTCATAGGTAAGCTCATATCTCCTGCACTTCAGCAAAAATCTGCAATTTTCTCCTAACATCATGCCAACCTACCTTTTCTGCAATAAAAACACAAAAACATATGAAAATCATAAAAAGTTGCATTAAGAACTCACAAAATCCCTTATTTTAGGCATCAAATGTGTTGTATTTTGACAGCACATCAATACCCTCAACTTAGAACTATTATTTGTCCTCAAGTGACAACTCAATCTAAACAGACAATGAGAAACACATAGCAGTTATACCAATGACATATACATCATTTACTCTAATTTAGGTACCCACTTTCATTTTTACAACCGGATTGCAAAGCTACTTAGCAAAACAAAAACACAAGGATGTATCTGGCAACCCAACTATGATAAGCCAAGGAGCATCAACCATCCACAATCAATAGGTTAGTCATATGCGAATCAAGCAGTGCAAATATCCTCACAGAAAAGAAGTCCCTCTTACTCACTCCAAAAGCATTTAGAATTCACGGACTGAGCAAACATTCTCACTCTCACAAATGAAATTTATGCAAAATGACTAACACCATAGGATTACCTCTATACTCAACTTCCGGATTATTGACAAAGTGGATTTAGATCACTTTAGGACTTAATGGCTTGTAACATAGGCTCATAGGGCTTTGGTATGGTATTTTAGGCAAGTAATAAATAAAAACTATCCTTGAACCATGTTTACCCACACTTTTACCTTCATGACCCAATCATTTTCACCAAATCCACCCTTATTCTCCTACTTCAAGCTTTTCCTGGGTGCTTTGATTCTTTTTTTCAGTTGTGCCTTATGTTTGAACTCATTCTTGCTTTTTTCTTCAATTTAAGGCACTTTTCTTTTCTTTTTCCACATCCGACTCATGTTTTTTTTAGTTTGTTTCTTTATTTCCCAACTAACCGCCTCATTTTCCTTATTTTACCACAACAAAGGCCACCCTCAACTTAGGCTTTTAGCCTGAGATGAAGTACACAATATCTATTCCCCAAACCAGCGCCACTATTTGTAGCCACCATCAACTTAGGCTTTCAGCCTCAATCAAGGTTCACATGTTCAAGGATAGACCAGGGCCAATATCAAGGTATTTCACAAAACAAGGCTAAGCTAGCTAGATGTCAAGAAAGAATGAGCACGTGAGAGGCTTAAACAATTGGAACAGGGGGTTCACTAACACATTTGGTAGGTAATTTTAGGCAAAAGTGGGCTCACTAAAAGAACAAAGGCCTAAGATCTCTTCCAAATAAACCACATCACCAAACCAATTTTAGAGTAACAAGGCAAGTTCTGAGTCACACATAATACACGAATGTAGAAAAATAAGCTCACAACACACATGACATTGCACACACAATCAAGTATTGACTCACAGTTCCTGCTTCCAGTCTCAACTTACCTTTTCCTTATCAGAACAAACATTACAAGATAATCAATATGCATGAGTGCATGAATAACCAACAGTCTCAAAATATTTTGAGGGTACCGAATTTTCAACAAGATTGAAAAAGCATCATAAAACTATGTATATGCCAAAAGACAATACTACTATGTATCTACAAATTATCTATACTACCTAGACATGCCAGTTCAACAGAAAATTAAAACATCCACAAGAAAAAAGAAAAACTGCAAGAATAGATCAAAAATAGGGGAAATTATGGGCTTGAGGTTACTCAGACTTCACCCTAATCCATAACTTTCCACATCCCACCAAAATAGAATACTTTGTCCTCAAAGTAAAAACACATGTAGAGAAACAAGGGGCGTACCTTGGGTTGCCTCCCAAGGAGGGTTTGATTTAGTGTCATGATGGATGGAATGCTTTTTGTACTTATGTTTTGTCAAGGCCCCACTCTTCCACTGTCTTAATTTCCTTCATATCCCCCATGTACAGTTTGACCCTCTGGCCATTGACCTTGAAGATTTTACCATCCCTGCTTTCTAACTCGATGGCTCCATGACTAAAAAAGTGTACCTCCCTGAAAGGTTCCATCCACTTGTATCTGAGCTTCCCAGGAAACCACCTTAATCTAGAGTTGTATAGCAGCACCATGTCTCCTGGAGCAAATTTGTAGTTCTCAATTCTATGATCATGCTGAATTTTCATTATTTGCTTGTAGAAAGCAGAGCTCTCATATGATCACGACCTAAATTCATCAAATTCATTAACCTGCATCAGCCTAGATGTTGCTACTTCATTCCAATCTAAATTTAGCTACTTCAGTGCCCATAGTGCTTTATGCTCAAAGTTCAACTGGCAGGTGACAAGCCTTCTCAAATATCAATTGGTATGGAGACATTCCAGTTGGTGTTTTAAAGGCGGTGCAATAAGCCCAAAGGGCATCATCCAACTTCCTCGACCAATCAGTACGATTCACATTCACAGTCTTGGACTATATTTTCTTTATTTCTCTGTTTGACACTTCCACTTGCCTACTCGTTTGGGGATGGTCAGGGGTCGCCACTTGGTGCTTTACACCATACCTCTTAAGGAGAGCTTTGAACAACCTATTGCAAAAGTGAGAACCTCCATCACTAATGATTGCTCGAGGTGTGCCAAACTTGGAGAAAATATTTCTTCGAAGAAACCCGGTAACACTTTTGCCTTCATTTTCTGGTAAGGCTATGGCCTCCACCCATTTAGAGACATAATCAACTGCAACTAGGATGTACTTATTACCATGTGAGCTAACAAAGGGTCCCATGAGGTCTATGCCCCGAACATCAAATAGCTCGATCACCAAAATAGGATTGAGAGGGAGTTCTTGCCTTCGTGAGACATCACCCTCTCTTTGGCATATATCACAAGACTTAACATAATCATGGATGTCCTGATGTATCGACGGCTAATAGTAGCCACACATAATCATGGACGTCCTGATGTATCGACAGCTAATAGTAACCACACATAATCATGGACGTCCTGATGTATTGACGACTAATAGTAGCCACACTATAGTACGTTATAAGTAGTTCGAGCTCTACTATAATGGCCACCCATCAACAACGAGTGACATGCTTCAAGAATACTCATTATTTTCACTTCTGGAACATATCTATGGATGATCCCCTCCACATAAACACGAAATAAATATGGCTCATCCCAAAAGAATTTCTTCACATCATGCATGAACTTATGATGTTGATAAGTATTCAAATCAGGAGGCACTATATCACTCACCAAGTAATTAGCATAGTCTGTAAACCAGGGTATAAGATCAAGTAAGGCCACCAAAACCCTCTCATCGAGGAAGGAGTCATTGATGTCAAGACCATCATCAAATTTCACCATAGATTCATATTTTAACCTATAAATATGGTCGACTGCCCGATTTTCTGAGCCTTTTCTGTCAATCACATCAAAATTAAATTCTTGCAAGAGGAGTACCCATCTGATTAGCCGCGGTTTTGTATCCTTTTTAGCTATCAGATATTTAAGCGATGCGTGATCTGTGTGCAGTATCACCTTAGCTCCCAACTAGTATGAACGAAATTTTTCAAAGGTAAAAACTAAGGCAAGCAATTCCTGTTCAGTGACTATATAATTTTTCTGAGCTACATTAAGGGCCTTAATAGAATAGTAGATAGGATGCAAGATCCTCTCCCTGCACTGCCCCAGTACCACACCTAGGCAACCCTACTTGCGTCACACATTAGTTCAAAGGGTTTTGACCAGTCTAGAGCCACAATAATGGGTGTCGAAGTCAACTTTCTTTTCAATTGTTCTAAGGCTTGCATGTATGCATCATCAAACATAAACTTGACATCTTTCTCCAACAACTTGCACAAGGGTTGCGAGATCTTGGAAATATCCTTTATGAAGTGATGGTAGAACCCTGCGTGACCTAAAAAACTCCTGATACCTTTCACAGAAATTGGTAGTAGTAGTTTCCCAATAACCTCGATTTTTGCTTTATCCACCTCAATTCCCTTGCCAAAAATTCTGTGACCAAGAACGATACCTTCTTTGACCATAAAATGACATTTCTCCCAATTCAGCACCAAGTGACTCTCAACACACCTTTGTAACACATCACGCAGATATAGCAAGCACTCTTCAAAAGACTGACCAACAATACTAAAATCATCTATGAACACCTCAATAGTGCTTTCAACCATGTGCGAAAAAATAGACATCATACATCTTTGAAATGTTGTTGGAGTATTACATAGTCCAAAAAGCATTCTCTTAAATGCAAAGGTACTATATGGACATGTGAAAGTTGTCTTCTCTTGATCTTCAGGCGCAATAACAATCTAATTATACCTGAAATATCTATCAAGGAAGCAATACCACCCCTTCTCTGCAAGTCTATCAAGCATTTGATCCATGAAGGGCATGGATAAATGATCTTTCTTGGTAGAAGCATTGAGTTTTTTGTAATCCATACACACTCTCCATCTGGTGACTAGTCGCATGGGAATGAACACATTTTTCACATTAGGCACCACTATGATATCTCCTTTCTTTCGAACACACTCCACTGGACTATCCCATTCACTATCAGCGATCTGATAGATTACTCTTGCGTCCAACCACTTAATGATCTCTTTCCACATAACCTCTTGCATTAGGGGGTTCAACTTTCTCTAATGTTTGATACTTAGTTTATAATCCTTGACTGGTTGAATCTTCTGAGTGCATAACCCAGGGGGCCACCCGATGGCCTTTTTGAATTTCTTGAGAACGGAGATGAGGGCCTCTGTTTAGACCTTACTTAAATCGGCTACAATTATGATTGGTAGCGTGTTTTTTTCTCCCAAGTATGCATATTTCAGATGTGCAGGTAGTGCCTTTAAGTCTAACTTAGGTGGGATTTGTACGAAAGGCTTCGTAGGTGGAGTCCCCCTGTTACACAAATCTAACTCCAACCTGACCTGTCGTCTAGGCCCAAATGACACTCTAAGAGCATTTACCGATTCCTTATAATCAGGAATGCTTTGACCATCAAAGTTCATCAACACAGCTGCCAAAGGTTCGACTCCCTGCCTCAACTCAACCGGGATCTCCACTTTAGCGTCCTCACTCATTTCAATCATTGAGATGACCTAAAACTCACAACTCTTTCTATCTTGTTGGCACAGTTGAAACACAACTGCCTCTTCACCAAGTATGAAAGTAAGCAAACCCTTTTCCATATCATCCAACGCGTGACCTGTGGCTAAGAAAGGACTCCCAAAGATGATAGGAACTACAAAATCAACCTTACTGTCAAGTATAATAAACTCTGCGGGAAACGTAAATTTATCTACCTTGACCAGCACATCATGAAATGTCCCCACAGGTTTCTTGACTATTCTGTCTGCCATTAGCAACTGGATCTTTGTAGGGACAAGGGAGCGCAAACGAAGCCTTCTGAATACGGCAAGAGGCATTAGGTTAATGCTGACTCCCAAATCACATAGTACTTTGGCAAATGCAAGTTCGCCAACAGTGCATGGTATGGTGAATGCACTCAGATTTTCACGCTTCTGCACTAAAGACTTTGTGGTGATGGCACTACAACATTGAAAATTTTGGGAGAGGTCTTGGCTAACTTTTTGCTTCTTCTTGACTAGAT